>JAUJEN010000342.1:0-226763 GCA_030448925.1 Citrus cavaleriei
CTAGAAATATGTATTATGTTAATCCGATTCTGCTTTTCTACCAGGTACTCACCCAAATTTCCCTAACCAAGTGTCAATAATTTAGCTAAGAGCTCAAGACATACTCAAGAACAATGGTCTCTTACCGATTCTCCTAAAATTTTAACAAACTCTAAAGAGAGATCCTGCTCAGACATATCTATAATTTTCACACATTTCAATATATATAAACATCTAGAGTATTTATGTGTTTTGCACTCTTTCAAACTCAGAGATCATAGTTTCCCCAACAGTGATAGCCAGATTTAGAGCATTAAACACGTAGCAAGAACTCAAGTACCTTGTAAAGTTCTCAGAACATTTTGAAAGAATATAATTTTTCCTTTCACCTCTATCTCTTCTCTAATCTTTCAAACCTGCGCTTTTCAATGAGGTAGGCGCCCAAAGACATTTAAACTTCTCGATGTTAATTGCCTACGTACGGCTCGTCATAAGAAACACTCATTTCTCATGGCGTTTTCAGACGAGCATGTTCATCCATTTAAAAAGCACTTTCACGAAGAACGCCCCAACCTTCAACACATCACAAGAGGGCATTGGTCGATGTTCCATCGAGTCAACCTGTCGCTGGAAGAGGGACGCGCCACGGTAAGTCTGGAAGAAATCCAAGGTTCCATCCGATGCTTTGAATCTGGAATACATGGCCCAACGGCTACGTCTACCGCCACATAATCTCGATGAATCGGAGAAAGCAAGGTCACGCTTCAACAAGATCACTATCAAGAACAACACTCCGCCCTCGAGTAACATCTCTTCACCACCTTGCGAAGGTAAGTATCACCTACCCAAACTCATCAAGCCCTGAACTAACAATGGTTACTACCGCCACGCAGACGAACCCACATCATGACGACACAAGGCAAGTGGGTCCTTCAATTCTTTGTCACGCATTCGACCTCACCAACGACCCGCACATTTCAGTAGACACTCACGAGCAGCGCTCTTCAACCGCCCTCAACCATTCATGGTCGTACTGACGACATCGCGGTATAAAGACCACACTCTGAGGAACATACATTCTGCGAGAATCCTCCGGCAAGCCGAGGAAAACGAATCCTCCCTCAAAATGGAAAAGTGCCCATTCGTTTGTCAGAAGAGCGAGCTTCCCTGATTGTAAAGGGAACTAAAACGATCAAAACTCAGCGCTATTCTCGACCGAGCCCCTCTCGAAGCGCCCGAAGCTTCGCTTCAGGCCCCGACCGGTGGAATTCATTATCGCCGCTGACAAGGATTATTCCAATCAAAGTGGCACCTTGACCTGATTTGCTCAAGAAAAAACTGTGACATGGCATTGGTCCGGTGATAAACGGCATTCAAGATTCTGTGTTAGGAATGCAATCTCAAGAACTCCGCCTCGCCTTCCCACCACACTAAGTCCTCTCAAGTCCAACGGATGCTCTGATTTTCCATCATTTCGAGTCCTCGCCAGTTAAGGCCACCCTGGCAGCCGCTTGAAAAGTCGAAGTTAAATCAGATACTTGAACATCATGGCATTGTGCAAGAAAGGAGAAGGACAACCATCATCCATTGTTCGTTGGTGCCGTTAATACCTATTTACCTCTTATCATCATGGACTAAGAACTACGACAAGCCTACTTTCAAACTCAAAAGTTAAAATGTTCTAAGCAAATTTTAGAAGAAGATTTTCATTTGAGTTTGATCTTTATCTGGACGAAAGTACAAACCGTAAAGCCACATTGTCATGACATCTCTAAGTCGACAGAGAACTGACAACACTTAAATTTCTTGAGCCAACCAAAGTCCTAATTCCTCGTCTTTCACGATCAAAGATGCCTCCAACAAGCACTTCCAAATGGAAAAGACTTGTCAGGCTTTCGCTTAAAGGCAAGATACATGATTTTGGCAAGAGGAAGGCACTTCACCAAAGCGAGACTGATTGTTCGCTAAGATTAGGGAAATTCATAAGGAAGCTACCGCGAGTGCCACGATTTGGGCAGGTTGACATCCGTGGGATCGGCACCACCGCATTCTGTCCTAGCCTCACTTTGGTCAGACATGACGATTTACATCAGGCATACGGCGGATTTCTGTCTTGTGGGTTCCAATACAGCAGATCACCAACTCCCATCGATTATCGAGCTCTACCACTGCTACGAGGCTTACCAGAGTTGTCTCTCAGACTCTTACTGCTAACACCGCTTAAATTACAGTTACAGAAAGTATTATGGTCGTTGTCGATCACATGAAGACGCATTTCATTGCCGACCAAATACATGTTAGTTGGATGGGCAGCTCACTTTCATCAAGCATGTTGTGTGCTTTGTGTGGAGTTCCAAAGAGCACGAGTGATGTAAGAAAGACGCGTTTTAGCTCCGAAGATACTGAAGCTTTCCTGATTGAATTGGAATAAACCATATGAGGTAATATAAGTTCAACCAATACCCAAGCTAATTTTATGAGGTATACGTCTTGGTTGATTTCTTTCCTCAAAAATGAGATCTTCTATTAGACAATTTTAACCAAACTGAAAGGATTTTAAAAACCCTAAACTCAGTTTCTAAATTTACATCAATCTAAGGAAACCCATATAATAAGCTCATCAAAGATATTTATAAAAATTTATTTTAAGAGGGTTGAGTCTCTATTACCTCGTATTCATTCCCAAAGGAGTACAAGACAAAAAACTAACAATCGTATAAAATCACAAGGTCAACAAGACCAAATTTTCATTAGAGTTTTGTCTTTTAATTCTTTCTAACACAAAGAGCAAAAAATCAGATCTTGTCAAGCGAAAAATCAGTTTTCTTTAAAAACCTTTTGAGAATTGATCTCAAGCCAAGTCACATAAGAATCTGGGAATCTAAAAATTCAAATTTCTAATAATCCAAGAAGGAATAATGGAAATTATTCTAGGGCTCCTGACGATCCGCCACCACCAAGGTCAAGTTAGATCGCCATCCATCACCAAACAACTGGTCAAAGGCCACTCGTGTCGATCTCACTTGATGCGCTACACTTTATTTACCACTAAAAGTAATTCAAGAAGCGAGAAAATTTTTCAAAATTAGAGAGAAATTTTTTTCTCCAATCGATAATGCGTTCTATATTTTTTTTCTTGTATAAAATAAAGTTCTTTTGTGAGGTTTCCTTGTTTAGAACTCTATGCGCCTAAAATAATAAAAAAAACAAAAGTCATATCATGGGCTTCTTGTGGCCCATCAGTTTAAAATAAACATATGCCTCTATACAAAGAGATATTAAATCTGAGCCCACTAAACGAGGAAAATATTTGCGCTGACTCCAAAACTAACTGGGCTATCTCGCTTGCTTATTAATCCAAAGAGAAATACCGCAATTAATTAAATAAGCTAACCTGTGAATTTATTTTAATATGTTGTCAATTGCTACAATAATTAGTGAATTAAACTGGCCTAATTATTTAATCTCAAATCTACTCCACTAAAAGATTTAACACCCTATAATCATTAAATAATTCCGTCCTCCAAAGCCACAATCATTGATTTCATCGACAGATAACCTTTCTGACGAACAAGATCGCATCATTAAAACGATATATCAACCGTCATTCAATCGATTTAATTACATCTTGCTCTTCACACTTAATGCGCTTTCTATCGATCATTTTCAACATATTAAATACGTCGACATTAATTTACCAGATAATTTTATGATAGTTATCGGAAACCCATCAAAGGACGTATAAATTTATATCATAATCATAACTCCAATACTAGCAATATTCTCCCACCAAAATACCTGTAATTCAATTCACAGTGTAAAGTAAATGCGGCCCATCGAATGTCAAATGAATAATAAATTACATTAAATCATACCACTCAAGACACATTACAAGAAATCAAACGCCGCTTAGGATTTACAACGAATCACAGCCATTATTTCCTGCCAAGGTTACTAAATCCTTATGATCCAAAACCAATGTAGCGAGTCAACTACATTAGTAAATTCATATACTGTATTAATACAAATCATTCAACTAATTAAATTATTGCCTCTAAACATAAATAGAGTCACTTAACTTTATTTTATATCAATTCATAACTTAATTTATTTAATCATAAGATAATCTCAGATTATATGCCTTCGGTTAATCCATACGTATGACTTACATAAATACATGTACATGTATTAAACAAACATTTTTCAATTATGTAACGAATTGAAAATCCAAATATTTTATCAACTCTAAAATAAATTAATACGCTTTAAAAGAAAACATACATAATCCCAACACTTGTTTGGGGGTAAATTTAGAAGGATATTTTGAGAGCAATAAATGGATGACACTGGACAATTGTAACAAAATAGGTACGATATTTGGAGCAATTAAAGAAGTCATTTAGAAGAATTTTAGCATTGGATGGTTTTGAAATCGATAGTCAATGTTGGACACCTACAATATTTATAATAAAAATGAACTCTAGTACAAAAAGAATATTCTTACCATCATTTTTCCTAAGATGTGACATATAGCCTTAAAAATTCCCTCTTTGACTTGCTGACATCTATCCCTAATTTTATGATCGAGACATTAGCTCCACTAAGTCCTATTCACCCACTATTTGTGGGCTCTCCTCTATCTTTATCTTCTAGATCACCACAACCCTTCATTTTTAAGAGTCCATTTTCATTCTCCACCCCCAATCTTTTTCTGCATATTATTGCTCTTCGTGTCTTTATTCACCATCTTCATATTTATAACACCAACAGCCATCTTTATATGTATATCTCATTATATAGCTTGTATATTCATCTTAAATTTCTGCGTAATCTCTCATTTATACAAAGGATTAAGAATGATCAGTTTATGGACATAGGTCGATATGTTTAATTAAATCACGTAAATATATGGGTTCTTTATATTTAAGCTTTATTTACTATATTCTCAATTAAGATCGATTTATTTTACATATGAGTATTCTAAGCTACTTTACACTAAGTAGTTTGTGAGACCATTTTGAATTATCCACTGCAAGCAGCCACTTGAGTTTACTTCTTGAGCACAAATTAGCCAATTTCATCAACCTCTAATTAACTCCATGCTAACTCCGCTTAAGCTCTATTATTCTCCAAATGACCACCTTAAACCTGGCCACACTATATATATCACTTAACTCCCATCTAATTATCTTATCTAAGTCACTTGCCCCAATATTGAAACACATTTAAACCTGTACCAAATTTAGTATAAGCTCTCTCAAAAACAATGCTTTTAAATCCTAAATTTTAATACGATAAACCTGTAGATTTTGCAGATTTAAGTTGACTGATCATAACCACTCAATTAATTCAATTGGATTCTAGTGAAAACTTGGTGAAAAATATTAAAGATAAAAACAAAACTGTTAAATGTAAAATCTATTCCACGGGATATTTGTTTTTGCAGGGTTTAATAGGAGAGGGTGGCTCGTATACATAGTTATAGGTACGTAAGAGGAGGAACTCTAATATATATACAATCAGATAATTTTTAGACTACACCTTATATTAAATTTGCATAATATCGTCTGATTTTACCTCTTTTATTCGGTAGACGCTAACTCCACCTACATTTCGAATACCCTTGAGCATGGTAAGACTCGATTTCAAACGCTAAATAAAGAACTAAACCCCCATAATTTTTTCATGCAGTCTTCTAACCATCACCCTCACATCAGTAAAGAAGGAATTTAAATCCACTTACTAAAAAGCACCAAGTTTACTTGAAAAGAGCACTAATCAATCAAGAACATATGTCATATGTTTGCACGTATTTAACTAACATAAGATAAAAGTAACAAAAAAACATCTAAATGCAAACAATCAATAGTTGATATGCTATAAACTAATCCAAATAGATAACTACATGGTTCAAAAGGAATCTGAAGGTTGCATCAAAGTTATAAACAACAAGAATTAGAATCAACAACATTCCCAAAGCTATTTGTTGAATCATGTCACTATTCGAGGGATTAAATTACTTCCTTGGCAAAGGAATCTTACAAAATCTAATCAATCAAACACACGTATTCACTTGAAATTCATGGTTCATTGTGTCAAGTAATAAATTTTGTTGTCAAATGAACCATGCATAAAATTAAAATCTAACGTACCCAGACTCAGAGATCACCACATACATGAATTTAAACACCAACTCATTCACATGCAAAAGCTTTAAACTTTACAATACCACATTTATTAAAGCCACTATTACACGTCAAAAAATATATTGAAACATCAGAAGTCTCTGAACTATTAAATGTAATAAATCAACAAATAAATAAATTAGTCTAATTATATGTTAAATAATATAGTTGCAACCAAAGTCATGCTTAGCTCCACAGAAAATACAAAAAGTAAAACTCAAACAAAAGCAGCAAATCCGGATACAGTAAGAAAAATGAAGTGAAATTGTATCAATCTTCAGCTAAAAAAAGAATTTAATCATCACCATTAGGTGAGCTTTAATTTTCAAGGGAAAGTAAAAACGAAATCTTGAAGCAAAAAGCGTTAACTGAAAAACTGAAAAAAATTGAAGCTTTAGTACACATCGTCATATTTTACCTTTGATTGATTTATTTCAATAAAATTATTATTAATGTTAAAAAGAATGAATTTTGAGCGATATGAAAAGGAACGAAGGAACGTGGGGAAAAGGGTGTGGAGGGAAGGAGGACAACGAACGGTGACGTTTTTGTGGGCAGTGGGAAACAAGTGGCGAGATGAGGAAGAGGCGGTGACAAAACAGGAGGGAAAGTGGAAGGCACGCACGAGTCCTTTATATTTATTTTATTCATTGGGAAATTGGGGACGGTGAGTTCAGTACAGTGGTTGCTTTTTTTTTTTGGTTTCTATTTGCTTTAAAAATTTTAATATATAGAAAAATACCGTAGTTTTGATGGTGAAATTGATATGATATTTTGTTAAGAATTTTATCGTATCACGATAAATTGAATGAACGTGTTCCTTGTTTCTTTTCTTTCTTTTTCAATTTTTGCGGGTTACGTGAACTTGCGTGGGTGCGTATCATTTTTTTAATTAATTCGAATATTATTACCTTTTGAAATGGTAAAATGATTTCGCTGGTAATTATTTTCTGAATAATAGACTTCATTTATTTCCTAATAACCAATAAAAAAATAACAAGATAATTGGCTGAATCTAAATTCAAAACATAAAAATCAAAGTGCCAATATCACAAATTTGGGTTAAATGATTCATTATTTGATTACATACATCTGAAAGATATGGCTAATCAAAACTTTTATTTTAGTTTAATAATTATTGAACACCGTAATCTCCATATATGAGTACTATGTCATTCCTAAGTTAGCTGAACAATATGTAAATTTTACTTTCTTTATTTGAATTTGATTTTTTTGTTATCTAATTTACATAACTTTATTAAATATTGGATCCTTATCTAATAACTTAAATATTAATATGGAGTATTTCAAAAAGAATATTATTATGACCCATTCATTAGAAATTTAAATTAATTTATAAATCGTAGATGTTAACAATCTATTTTTTTTTTTCAAATTTCATTTATGATATTTGAATTCATATTCTTTATGAATTAACTACTGATGTCCCATTGACATGATAATTATATTAATTTTATTATTTTAAATTTCATACTCTCATAACCATCAAACAATTCAAAATCTTTAAAAAAAGTCACATAATGCTAAGTAAGAATTCAACATTCTCAAATGAGAGATCAACTCGAGTCTTAAATCTAAGTCACTGTAGTGAACTAAAACTTTAATTAAGCAATACTTAAATATACTTCTTAAATGACATAATTTTATAGTTTGATTAATATTTTAATCTTAAATCACATAAAACCAACTTCTGTTGTCTGAGATAAAGCTAAAAAACTCAAGTTCTCATGGCTAAAATGCAGGGACCTTGTTTGTTTAATTAATTGTTGACTATTGATCTAATTTGATCGTTTCTGTTTTTTAAGGAAAAATCGTGAAATTCCTAATCTATTCTTTCTTTGATTTAGACTAAAGCAAATGGATTTAAAAGAAATTAATTATTTATCATCAACACTGCAATTTAGATATTTGTGAAGTTTGCCAGTTAAAAATCTTTTACTTTTTTTTTTTGCTACATAATGTATCCACAAAATACGTATGTTACTTAATAGGCAGTTCTTCTAGTCAAATTTCATATACCTTTTATGGCGTAATAATATTAACAATTCAAATCAATTCTATAGATTTATAATGCGACAGTAATAAATTTACTTTAATTAAATTTAATATTGTATTATCATATGCTAATATTTATGATCAAGGATTATGAAATTGTTAAATCTTTTATAGATAGCTAAGTTATGAAAAAATTTTATACGTAAGGTTTAGATCATACTATATATTTATAAGTACAAAATTTTAATACAAAGTTGGAGATAACCTTTCTTAATGGCCCCATTAAAATGGTAAAATACATAGCTTATATTGTATAAAATTGCTTTAATACAATAAAACGGCATTTTCATTGAAGATTTAATACGCAGAAGCAAAATTTTTAAATTATATTATGTTAAGAACTGCTTAGCCTTACATTTTTGGTAAAAAAATACCAAAGATCCATGTTTTATTAAATTATTTGATATCCTCCATTACCTTTTTAATTCATTTTAACTTATTTTTTATAATATTACCCTATTACAATAAAGTTTTTTTAGACATCATTAAAAGAAAAATTAAATTTACAAGTTTAAGACTAATAAAATAAAATAATATATATATATATTATTTTTTGTGGAATGCTCCCATGAGAGTTAAAATATTAATTTTTCTAAAAATCGATAATTTAATTTTTTTCGACACACATGAGCTCCTACTAAAATTATTATATATCTTTTTTGTTTTTTATTTTATTTTTGGGTTTAATTTTGATAATCCAATTTTTTATTAATTATCCAAAAAGAAACATTAATCGTAAAAGTGTAATATCAGATGCATGCTAAAAGCCAATAAAAAAAATCTTATGTTGGCCATATTTAATAAAGAATGACGTTGGCGTATTTTAAAATGCGCGATATCAGACTAATGCATACTCATGTTTCATAATAAAAAGCGACTAAATGTTTTTATTTACGATGTAAGATTTTCAAGAAATTGTTAAATCTTTTATAGATAGCTAAGTTATGAAATTTTTTATACGTATTGTTTAGATCATACTATATATTTATAAGTACAAAAATCTTAATATAAAGTTTAGACATCCTTTCAATAGCCTCCATTAAAATGAAATACATAGGTTTATATTGCATAAAATTATTTACATTACAATGAAGATTTTCATTGAAGATTTAATAATATTAATCATAAATGTTAGTATACTAAATATTTTACCAAATATGATGACATCATAGTGTGAGTTTATAATATTATATTTGTTTCAACTTAGTATACACATCTACTGTTTGGTATATGAAAGAAAATAAGCACTACATTTTGTAAACTATAAGAAAAAATATGTTAAAGTAAATATATACGTATGTTTGATAAATTGAATTAAGTCATGTTCATGCAAAAGTTCGCCATCAACAATGTTAATAATTTCAAAAGGAATATTCAGTTGAATTCTATTGATTTTTTATTTACTCGTTTATAAATAAAGATAAAAAAGAGTTGATTTCAATTTATCACGAAGATAGAGTGATTTAGAGATTTTAAATAGGAGTTTGACTCATTAACACCCTCCCAAAATCTTATTGAAACTCTTTTTTTCAATTTTATTCTATTTAATGCCAAAATACTATTTTTTTCTAAATGAATACTTTTTTTTCATTAATGAATTTTGAGTTTCTAATATTTTTTACTTTTTCGTCTTAGTTCAATATTGGTATTCCTCTTCAAACTTTTTATTAATTAATTTTAAAGAAAATCTAAAAAAAAAGAAAAATATTATAGAAGAAAATAATGAATATTTTATGGGTCTAATACAATTTATCTCACCTATAAATTTTTCGTTAGCAATTTATTTGAGAATTTTAAAAAATTATTTACAGGGATAAAATTTATTTGACTTATTTTTCTCATTGTATTGTATCTAATTAAATTATGTCGTTTATTACAAAAAATTTGTTTTGACTTAAAAGGATTATTTTTAAATTCAGATTATTTTAATGATAATAAAAATAGATTTATATTGTTCAAGAAAAATAAATTAAAGAGAAAAAATATAAATAATTTAATTCTATTTATATTTAGTTTTAAATATAATTATGAGATAATAAAATTTTATAAGATTAATAAACGCAGCTAAGTGAATAGTCCAACTCCTAAATAGTTTTATTTTCTTTTCACAAAGTGCGTAGACGGTCTGGTATGTGCAGAGATGGGGCCTCCATCTCTGTACGTCCATTTAACGAAAATCTTGTGATTAGAGCCGAGAAGCAATCGTCGTCGCGTGGACAATGGATAGGAGTGAAAGAAATGGGTTGGCTATTAAGTGAGTGTTTGTGTTATTGACGAAAACGAATGGAAAGACAAAGAAAAGACGGCAGTGTTGTAAGGGGGTGTTTTTTCACACGAAAACAGATGAGATTAGTGGGCCCAATGTGAGGTCCTCTGCCGATGGGGGTCCACGTTTTTCTTTTTTAATAGTAATCATATTGACGGAAAATTGATAGAACACTCCACAAATAGCATACTGTAAAAAAAAGCATATTTGGTGCTGTTTTTACAAGAGTAATAACCTAATTACAAATGCTTTATATAAACTTATTTTATACAAACGATTAAATTAATTAGATTAAATATTTTGATCTCACATAATTTATTTTATTATTTTATATTTTTACTTAACTAATAAATTTATACCATATCACTCTTTATACAAAATAAATTTACGCAAGATTAGAATATCATCATTACTTGGTAAACTAATTACAAATATTTTATATAAATTTATTTTATACAAACTAATTAAATTAAATATTTTTATTTCACATAATTTATTTTTTATTATTTTTTATATCTTTACCTAACTAATAAATTTATACCACATTAATTTATATAAATAAATTTATATAAAATTTGTAGAATATCATCATTGTGACTTAAAATGATTTGATTTTTGAATTTATGGGAAATTTTTAATATCTTTATTATTTTTGTCAAAAATACTATTTAAAAGTTATATTTATTATACGTCATTAACTATTGCGATGATTGTGAATCGCCAGACCGCGTACCACAATGATCTAAATTGGGCTGATTCACCACGGACGTAAATGGACGGCTGGACGTATCTAATTTCAAGATCCAACCTCGAACTTAAACGGTCTCAAAGAAGCGCCGCTTACAATGACCCATGCCTCAACTAATAAGGATCATTAATTCTATCGGCTTTTTGTAGTAAAATTATGGTTGAGGAGATTTTGGGACATATCTCGCGAGGGTTATCTAGTGTCAAGTGTGTCCATGCTTCCCAAAAGCTTCTGATAGAAATGAACCTGAAAAGTTGAAACACATGGTTCAGGTTTAATGGCTCTATATCAATGATAGTTTTGAAATTAGGGGGTACATTGAAGCAGTTGGTTTTTTTTTTTAAAGAGGAAGCAGTTGGTTTATAGAGGCTAGTAGAAGTAGATTTTATTTATTTTAGCAAAACGAAGTATTCTTTGTGGCCATCTGTCAACTAAATTTCTATTTGTGTTGAAGGTCGATTCAATTATGAAGACATCATCCTCTAGTTGCAAAATTCTGTCAACTAACATTCTTTTGTTCCACGAATTAAGGTATGCATGATACGTATAAATAACTTGTGCAACAATGAAGGCAGATATTTAAACTCAAACAGTAATGATCAGTCTGGATTCCCAATTTATTTAAGAAAGAAAAGGCAACTTCGTGATTGATACTAACTTGTTTGAACATCGAACAATGGATCAGGTGGAAGCTAAGGATCGAACATTCATCAAGTGGCATTGAAGATAAAATTGAAACTGTGGAGAGCATTTGATCTCTTGGATGCTTTCCTGATCACTTCTAATACTAACACTCCCCAAACCGTACACACATCGTACTTTCCTGATCTTGATTGTATAAGCAAAGTGTGCAAGGTCAAGGACAAATAAAAGAGAAAAGAAAAATGTTTACTCTTTTAAAGATCAATGCGTATAAATTAGTAAGCTTTTATATCTCTATAGAATGTGTTGCATGATAATATTCCTCAAAATGGCAACAAATGAATATTACAAGGCATGGGCAACGCCTTTTATCCCATTCATTCTCTGACTCTGGCCCACTTAACTACTCTTATGTGGCTGCATTGTTGCTCAAGATTATGGCCAAGCTACCTTTCAAGAAATTCATAAACTAAAATTGAATGTCAGTCAAATATAGGACATCAACTAACTCTGACATGACAAATTAAACATCCGGAAAAAGATTAACTTGGTAGAGGTATTTATAAGAATCAAATGAAATTAAATCATTCAACTGAAATTCATAATCAATTTTAATCCACCAAAGTTGTTATCATACATTGGCGATTCTTTAAATGCGAATGCCACATCAAATAATTATAAAAAATAAATAAACGACATGTTAATTACATCAAAGAATTAAACCTACATCCACAGACAAGAGTAATTATTTATTTAATTAATCATTGAAACAAATATTCGAAGAATCTAATCTCACCCTGTAAACCCAAATATCTCAAGATTTCACACTCCTGGAGGAAAGATAAATTTTAATATCTCATTTCTCTCAAAAGTTTGTAAACTTATGTTCAACAATTTTGGTATTAAACGAAATGAAGAAATGCTATCTATTTATAGGTCTTGAAACACTATTCCACCTAACCCATGTAAAATGTCAATGAAATCCATTTGGCAAATTTGACAAATTTACTGCCAACCTTTTCATTTTTTTTCTTTAATTGTTTGGTAGTCCTTGAAATTTTGCATGTCTTCTTGAATTTGGATGCTATATGCATAACTTTTTCACCAATGATTTCCACGGTGAAAATTTATCCAAATTAGTTTATCAGCCGACTACCATGAATCCATCATCCCTAATGGGCGCATTGATCGTGATCGCTTACGTACTCCACAAATCTTTGGAATCAAGCCAACCAGAAGTTTAAAATTCCGGCTGAAGGACATAACTTAACACAATCAAAGGATTTAATTAGTTTCCAACAAATCTAACTCCGAAACTACCTTCACAACATATCCGATGGATTATCTTTTGGTATCGATCTTTCTCAACAATGACACAACACCGCTCTCGATAATCTCTCTCACATAATGATATTTCACATCTACACTTGCTTGAGCGTGATATGTTTGATTCTTCACAAATATCGACTTCGATTATCACAAAGATCATAATGTTCTCCTAGATTACTTCCTAAATCACCCAACAAGCCTTTCAACTAGATAAATTTTCTTTACAACTTCATACGCTATATACTCGCTCAGAGGATGCCAATTGTCGATTAATCAGAATCGACCTCCAATTAACCTCCACCCAATGTGAATATCGTAGTTGTTGTCGATCTTCGCTTGTTAAGGTCTCCAGAAATCAGAATCCACAATACCCAACACATTGTTGACCAAAATCCTTTTGAACACAACCCAACATCAACTCGTCCCATACAGGTGATATCGAATCCTTTTACTCGCAGTTTTCATTGATTTTACTCGGATTATATGTATCTACTAACCATGGAGTTGGCAAAACGTGGTCATCAGTCGCCGTGTCGTGTCACTTCTGTCGCAAAATTTAATTCCAAACTCATTTAATAATCGTGTCAAAATATTGAGAATCCAAACCCGACACGTGAAAAAATAATCGCTTACCTAATAACCTGCTTTAATATCTATATATTGAACAAAAGTTACATCAAATATTTACATACTATCATACATATGTACATACATACATAAATACATGCATAATTTATCGATATTATAAAATATGTATATCTACCAATATATACACATTTATACTATGAGGTTTTAATTATATATATATATATAATATTATATATCAATATTATAAAATATGCATGTCTATCAATTTTTACATTTATTGAAACTCTAAATGTATTTAAAATTTTATAAATACAACAGTGTTTATATTCACCTTTTAAAGAATAAAAAAGAAAATCATCTCTAATATTTGAGTTTTAATAATAAGAATATGTAAATTATTTTAAAATAGAAAATATAATCTCATTGATCGGGTAAATGGGCTTAATTTTAACCCTAACCCGACATGGAAAAAATCGTGTTGACCGGACCCACCCATTTAATAATCGTAAATTTAACGTATACCCATTTATTTATGTCGTGTTCGTGTAATTCCAGTCAAATTGCAAATTTCTATAACCATGCTCATCGCTTGAGATATATCGCCTCATGCATACCATAGCATACATAAGACTACCCACAATATTAGCATATAACACGAAATGTAATAGCGCCTCTGAGATCTAGACATGAAGAAGAGCTTAATTTGAAATGAGGAGCTAAAGCGTATATACCGTTTAGTTTTGTTGACACGACTTAAAAGCTTTGACGATTTACTCTCAAGATAAGAGTGCCATTATAATATATGTGAATTTCATTCACGGTAAAAGATTTAATTTGTTTATTTTATTTTATCTAAAAATTGAAAATAAAACTTGAATATAAACAACTTAATTTAAATGAAACTATGGAATTGAACTAGTTAGGGTTATGGATCCACTCTTAGAAGTAAATAAAACTTAATAAATTCTTTTTGCCAATTATTAGATTTATTACCCAAAAGATTAATTATATAAATTATTATTATTTTCCCTTTAATTTTATGATGGATTAAGTATTCATTGTGCCAAAATTTAATTTGTCTACAATAAGTCAAAATACCATTTTACCATACCTTATATTTAGATAAAAGAATTTATTGTGCCAACCCTTTGTTTGTCTACACATAATCAAAATCTCATAATATAAAATATGTATAAAATTAAATAGAAAATAATTTAATTTATTAAATTAAAAATAGAATTTCATTAAATCATATTTATTTCCTAAGAGTTTCACCTTCCCCTAACTATTAATATTTAGCTAAACATTTTTTTTATAAAGGAAATTACTAAAATTGAAAAAACACATAATTAAAAATGGAATTTGAAAATTGAAATAAAAATACTTTTATTGATTGAAAATAAATTACAAAGAGAGATGAGAAGCAAGAATTTGGGGGAAAAGAAGAGAAGAGAAGGTGTGGAGAGGTGTGTTCTCCCACTCTCTATTTATACTAATACTTGGTAAATCCACACCACACTAATTAAAAAAACTAAGTACTTCTTAACCTTACATTTGTCCCACTATTAATACCACTAATAAAACATAAACCTAACTTATCCACTCATGACATCCAACACATTCCACTAACAATTACCATACCTAATATGATAAAAACTTATAATTTTACAATTACCACATTTACCGTGGTAAAAACGTAAAAAAATACAACAAAAGTCTTGAATCCTCCCCATAATAATATAATTTTGCAGACTTCCGAATCCAATTGACATCCATGCATTTGTTCGAGTCTCAAATTGCAAATGAAATTATTATTTTACCTAATAAACACACAAAATAATAAAAATCAAATATTTAGAAAAATAATTAGAAATTCACAATATGTTACACAATTACAAATATAAATGACATTAATAAAACAAAATAACATTTTTATCCCTTAATAAACATATAATTTTTAACACTAATCATTTGTCATCCATGCCGAATCTTTCTAGCACTTTCTTCAAATAAGACTCTTGAGTCAACCATACGCTCCCATTCTTCTTGTCTCTACGAATCTCCATCCCAAGTATTCTCTGTGCATCACCTAAGTCCTTCATCGCGAACTCAGAAGCCAGCTACTTCTTTAATCTTTCGATCTCATCTCTATTCTTCGAAGCTATAAGCATATCGTCGACATAGAGTAACAAATAGATGAAAGCTCCATCTAGTAGTCTTCTAAAGTAAACACAATGATCGTGTTCACTTCTGGTGAATTTCTGCCCTTGTATAAATTGATCAAATCTTTTGTACCACTGCCTTGGCGATTGCTTCAGTCCGTACAACCTACACACATGATTCTCCTTTCCAGCAACTCTGAAACCACAAGCCTGATCATATAGATTTCCTCCTCCAAATCTCCATGTAAGAACGTCATCTTAACATCCAATTGAGCCAACTCTAACTCATATTCTGCAACTAAAGTAAGTAGGATACGAATGGAAGTATGTTTTACAACTGGAAAGAAAACTTCATTATAGTCAATACCTTCCTTTTGAGCAAAACCTTTTGCTACGAGCCTTGCCTTGTATCGAGGAGTTGTTTGATTCGAAGATCCTTACTTTTGTAGACCCATTTATTGCTAATAGTTTTTTCCCCGTTGGTAACTTTTACAAGTTCCTTCAAGTTCGGTTTTGACGAAGAGATTTCATCTCTTCCTCTATGGATAACTTCCAATCGATCACTTTTACTATCACGCTTTCAATCCGAAGTGTGGATGTCATCATCAATAACTCCAAGTGCATAGCTACCACCATATCTTTAGTAAGTTATCCAAAGTTTCTTTATCTCTTCGGCCCTCATTGTTATATAAATCATCATTATCTACATCATCAATTATTTCTTCATTTTGTGGGACATTAGAAGAAATAACATCTTCTTCAACCTAGTGTCACCTTCATACCCTTTTTTCACGTAGAACTAACTGTACATATGGAGTCGCATCAAACTCCACCCGTAATACCACTTTTGGTCTTGTTTCCACCGAGAACTTGAAGCTTTCATCATCGAAGTTTTATCAAATGTGACATCTCTGCCACACAAACTTTTTTGTCTTCGAGATCCCAAAGTCAGTTTCTTTACTCCACATTTGAATCCCACAAAGATAACTTTTCTAGCACGAGGATCCAGTTTATCATCTTTGACATGATAATAAGCTGGACACCCAAATATACGAAGGGAATCATAATATTGTGCATGTTTTCCGCACTAATTTCATAGGAGTTTTACCTCTAATTGCAGCAGAAGGCAACTGGTTTACCAAGTGACTTGCGTAGCTCACAACTTCAGTCCAAAACTTTTTATCTAAACCAATATTAGATTACATACATCGTACCTTCTCCAGTAAAGTACGATTTATACACTCAACACACCGCTCACATTTTTGAGTATGCTCCCACCGTGAAACGCCTTTTTCATACCCTCGCAAGCATACTTGCAAGAATGGATCGTAAGTATATTCACCCTCATTATCGATCGAATACTTTGATCTTTTGCTCGAGTCGCCACCAATTTCTTCCATTTCACAAAAATCTCTAGAACCTCATCCTTTGCTCGCATGGTGTACACCCACACACATTTAGAGAAATCATCAACAAATGTAACAAAATAATGGCTTCTACCAATTGATGCCGTCTTGGTTGGTCCTCATACATCACCATGAACATATTCATGATCTCATGAGTATCGTGGATTAAATTAAAACTTGACTTTTTGTTTTCGCTTACTACACAATGCTCACAGAAATTTAATTTACAAGTTTTGGTACCTTTTAAGAGTCTCACTCATCGAGTTTAAAAACTTTCTCCAAAGATGTCCTAGTCGTGACATGCCATAAAGGGTGTCACTGCTACCAACAACATTTGCTTTCATCAGCTTCTCCTTCAAATAGTACGATTGACGCCGAACCCTTGCGTAATCACCATATTCTGTGTAAACTTCATTATACCATCTTCAATGGTAACCTTGTAGCCTTTAGCTTCCAATGCACCCACAGAAATTAGATTTTTCTTTAAACCTGGAAGAAATCTAACCTCTTTAAGTTCTCTAATCATTTCATCAAGCATTTTGAGCCAAATTGTTCTTATTCCCATTGTGCGAAAACGTTGATCATTCCCCATCACAATTGCACCGGATTCCAGATTAAGAAAATCCATAAACCATTCCTTAATAGGACACAAATGATAGGTTGCTCCAGTATCAAGTATCCACTCCCTTGAACTAGCCACGTATGCTGCAGGAGTAACACTTAGTGAATAATCATAGTCTTCATCTTTTCGTGCCATATTTGTCATTGCCGGTTTTTTCCCATCTCTTTTAAGCCTTTGACAATCTTTCCTCCAATGACCCTTTTCATGACAAAAGTACACTCTGCCTCGAAATATATTTCGCTTCTCGATTCGATCGAGAATTCTTTCCACCACACTTTTTCTTTTTCTCCATCGCCCAATCTCGCCTCACCAAAGCTTCGCATGCTTGTTCAAAATTTTATTATTATTCCGAATTCCAAGTAATGTCAGGCATCATTCAAGATGATCACGCTTTTCCCATATATCAAGCGTAGTCACAAAATATATATTTCTCCCAGTGAGGTAATGTAATCATAGCCAAGCATTTCATCCTCAATATCTTCATCAAGATTCTTCAAATCAGCAAGTAACTTTTCAAATCTTGAGACATGATTGTGCATTGACATCCCATGCTTCATTCGAAAGCCATATACTTGGCTCATTGCATGAAGGCGATTTTCAGGGCTTTTCAGCAAGTACTTCTCCTTCAATGTACGCCACAAATTCATCACACACTCCTCATCTTTCACCAAGTATTTTACCTCATTGGTGAAACAAGATTTGATCTGACCACAAGCTTTCTCATTTATACGATCCCAAATTTCTTCATTATATAAGTGTCTTTTATTTTTCAGAACAACATCGAGATTGATTTGAATAAGGGCATCCATAACTTCGCGCCTCCACATGCCGAAGTTGATTTTCCCATCAAACTTTTCAACATCGATCTTCCCTATAACAGTCAATATTTGACAAATCTCGCCTCCCACCTGAAGTGTCTCCTGAAATAGTCTCGGTAGATCTCTCCCAAATTCTGGAAGTTTCACCTTCTACCATTTTCTCAACGAACTATTTTCACTTGAAAAATAATCTCTATGATGTTAATTTCGCGTGAATAAATGCACCGTGAAAATTCTGTGAGACCTGGATTTTAACCTCCTCCCAATTAAAAACCATAATCCTTAGACTCTTATTGCCTTTGTTGACAGAACTTTCCTAGACATGCAAAAATACACACTACTTACAATAGACTGTCTCCCAAGTATAAATGGCCGTCTCTACCGTATTCGTGAACAGTACCATATATGAACAATACCGTATACGAGAATAGTACCATATACATGAACAGTACCGTATCATTCCAAGTACGAACTATCGGCTCTTATACCACTTATTGTGCGCGGAATGCGGAATCAAGCGCACCAAATAATTATAGAAAAATAAATGACACAAGAAATACGTGGTTCGGTAATCAAACCTACATCTACAGAGGCAAGAAAGAATAATTATTTATTTAACAATTAATAGAGTACAAATATTTGAGTAATGAATCTCACTTCCCAGAAACCCAAATATACTCAGTACTCTCACACTCTGGAGGAAAGATAAATTTCCCAGACACACTTCTCTCAAAAGTTTAGAAACTTATAAGCTTAACAATTTTGGGATGAAATGAAATGAAATGAAAAAATGCTCTCTATTTATAGGCTTGAAGCTAGTACTATTCCACCTAACCCAAACACTATTCCACCTAACCCATGCAAAAATGTCAATAGTGTCCATTTGGCAAATTTGACAAATTTGCCAACTTTTTATTTTTTTTCTTTAATTGTTTGGTAGTCCTTTGAAATTTTGCATGTCTTCTTGAATTTGGATGCCACATGCATAACTTTTCAACAGATTCTACAAAGTATAAGGCATTAGAGCATTCAAGACAATT
This sequence comes from Citrus cavaleriei, assembly GCA_030448925.1. Lineage (NCBI taxonomy): Eukaryota > Viridiplantae > Streptophyta > Magnoliopsida > Sapindales > Rutaceae > Citrus > Citrus cavaleriei. The sequence goes on from JAUJEN010000342.1 coordinate 19,862, forward strand.
GGTGAGAGCGATAAGTTCCTTCAAATCGTTTACTCCAAGCTAAGACAAATCATTCCAAAAAAATAATTATTAGTGGTTTATTTGATTTTTGGTTAAATCACAAGGACTGCATTGTAAATTATCCTCAATTTTTAATTCTTTTTTCCCCTATCTATTCCTTTCTTTTAACATTTAATTTAACATTATCAATAAGTAAGAGCCACCCATTAATTAATACAGTGCTACATACTTTTAAGTTTACATTTGAGGGGTTTACCTCTTTGTACATGTCGCAAGAAATTATTTTGTTAATTATTACAAACTGTCTTACTAATCTTGGTCTTCATTGTACAGACTCCACATGTCCTCAAATGTGCTCACCACTGCCCTATGCATTCTTTTAACTAAACCTCTAAGGAATGAGCAAACTTTATTTTATTTATAAATGAAAGAGTTGAGTACACCATCTACCAAGTATATATGGATACTTAGAAAAATAAACCAAGCAAATTACAAGTATACTTAGAAAATTAAGACCAAGCCAAGGCATGCAGCTGAGGTTAAATCTGTAATTGTTGACTGACTATCTTCATAGTTGGTCTAGACTCCGGACTCTCATTTAAGCATGAAAACACAACCTCCACGATTGATCTTAGTTTTTCTTGAACACTGCGTGATGGAGCTGGAAGACGGGGGTCCAACATTTCATCAAGTTCTATATCCGTGTTGAGAAATGAAGATGAAATCGAAGAAAGAAAATCTCTTGGATGCTTCCCTTTGATCACTTCCAACGCTAAAACTCCAAAACTGTACACATCGCATTTCTCTGTGATCTTCATTGTGTAAGCAAGCTCTGCAAGGTCAACGACCAACAAAAAAAAATATTTACTCTATTTCTGAGATAAATGTGCATAAACTAGTAAGCTTTTACAAGTCTACTGAATGCACGACATAATCTTTTCAACAATATCTAGGTACATTGTCCTGTTACCACACCCATAACATAAAAATATTCCTAAAAATGGCAACAAACTAATACTAAATACCCAACGTATCCATATGTGCCTGCAAATTCAGTCCAGTTGGACGAGTCTGGCTTCAGAAACTTAGCAATTCCAAAGTCCGCAACATGAGCTTCAAATTCCAAATCCAGCAACAAGTTCTTACTTGATATGTCTCGATGGACAATCGGAGGAAAGCAGTCATGGTGCAAGTAAGACAAGGCATCAGCTACGCCTTTGATCACATTCATTCTCTGACTCCAACCCAGTTCTTGTGCTGCTGCATCACTGCTCAAGATCGCAGCCAAGCTGCCCCTTTTAAGAAATTCATAGACCAAAAAAGAGTGTCGGGCATGGGAGCAAAATCCGTACAACTTCACGATGTTTCGATGTCGTATCTCTGTCAAGGCCTCAACTTCAGTCAAGAATTCTTTTTTATCTGCAATCTGGTCACTTGGGAGTGGCGAGTGAAATTTCTTAATAGCTACGACTTGCCCAGATGGTAGTTCAGCTCTATAAACACTTCCATGTCCACCGTTTCCAATGCAATACTGTGCATCAAAGTCATTTGTTGCTCTAACAATTTCATCGTACACAAGTTTGCCTTCAAAATTCAATATAGAAAACAATCCATGAGGGTTCTGGTTGCTCCTCTGTCGATCTCCTGAGTCTGAGTTCCGCTTTCGAAGAATGAAAATTGCTACCAACGTCATGGAAACAAGTAGTGCTCCTAAAACAGGGAACACTATTGCAAACCTCTTGGCTCCAGAATTTTGCTTGTGTGACAAGAAACCTTTGCATGGTTGCATTCCTTTCACACCTCCACACAATCCCTTATTCCCCTCTAACGCTTCCACTGAGGCATTCCGAAATGCTGTGCTATTTGGAACTGGGCCTTGCAATTGATTATCAGAAATGTCAATGACTGATAGACCGTGCATTCCCTCAAAGCAATTTGGAATCGAACCAGAGAGATTGTTGTGGGAGAGATTCAACTTTTCCAAGCTTTTCAAACTGCATATTTGAAATGGTATCTCTCCTCCAAAGAGGTTATGACTTGCATCTAATTCTGAAAGTTGAACTAGCTTCTCACCTTTTGGCAATTCTTGGACAAACTGGTTGTTGCTTAAGCCCAGGTAGTGCAATTTCAGCAAGTTGCCGAGACTTTTTGGGACTGAATTGTTGAATCTATTTGCAGATAAGTCGAGGTATTCAAGTTCATTGAATGCGCCGATTTCTGTAGGCAGGCGTCCTGTAAGTTGATTCCCTCTCAAAATGAGCTTGGTTAGAGAATTTAACTTCCCAAGTTCCTTTGGAATCTCCCCAACTATACGATTCAATGAAAGATCGAGTGCTTGTAGTTGAGACGAGTTTCCAATCTCACGCGGTATACCTCCGGTAATGTTATTCATCGAAACGTTGAGAGTGCCTAATTTTGGGTATTCCCTGCTAGACGAGATTTCACCGTTAAAATTATTGCGGCTGAGATCTATGTAATTCAGGTTAGGATAAATGCCCAAAGCTTCTGATATATTTCCAGTAAGGTTGTTTCCATTAACACGTACTCGGATTAAGCTTGTGCAATTTCTTAAGCTTTTAGGGATTGTTCCTTGAAAATGGTTTTCACCAACAGTAAAATTCTGTAATGCTCCACCTCGACAAACATTGTGCGGTAAATAACTTGTAAAATGATTGAAATCCAAATCTAGCCTGGTTAACATGGGATTGTCGAGGGAGGGAGGAATGGAACCGGATAGGTTGTTACAAAGAGGATTAGTTCTTGTAGGTTGGTCAAATTACCTAAAGAAGGAGGGACTGAACCGCCAAGTGGTTAAAGAACAAGAAAAGCTCCACCAGAGAACTTAACTGACCTACTTCTGGTGGAATTGAGCCATCTAATTGGTTCATAAATGTAAAGGAACTTCAAATGACTCATAAGACCAACTTCTGGTGGAATATTTCCTGAAAATTGATCACCTTCTAAATAAAGGTCGCTGAGATTCGTAAGGTTACTAATTTGAGGCGGGATAGTACCGAAGAGTTCATTATGGCTGAGATCAAGATAAGCAAGATGAGGAAAAGATGAGAATGAGAAATCATGAAGCTTACCTTTTAATCCTTCAGCTGGAAGGCTGATGTTGACGACTCTTCCGACGTCATTGCAACTGATTCCATACCAAGCACACGGGCTTGTTTTGGATGAAACATTGGTGGTGTCCTTAATCCAAGAAGAAAGGAGAGATCGGTTATGGATTTGAAGGCTGGCTTTCCATTTGAGAAGAGCATCGGCTTCTTCATTAGATTCTGAAGAAACAGTTATTAAGAAACTTAACACAAAAAATAGGATCAACAAAACAAGTGAAGGAACAACTGTATTGAGGGTTGGTGACCCCATTGATATTCCAAAAACACAATCAAATAAATAAAGTTAAACCGAAGTTTTATTGAAATTCAAAAGATCTTTTGATGACTCTTAGCTTTTGGAAAACATACAACGGTGAAGAAAACGAGCACGTTGGGCGCCAAATTTATAGAAGCCACACACAAGAGCAATTGAGAGGTCAACAAGTCGATGCGTCAAGTTGGAAGATTTTTCCAATGTTTCATAAGGTGGAAAAGTTTTCCAAGATTAGGATATTTTTTACATAGTAGTCTGAATATTATTGCTCTGAAATTATCCAAAAACTCGTTCCTTTGGTTACAGTTCAGTAAATCAATCACCGTTTGAGCCGTACGTCATGTTCTTCTACGTCGATATACAACTTGTAGTCGTCCATCCACTACTTGTTGGTTAGTTATTTTGATTATAAAATAATAATGAATTAATTAAAAATATAATATAAAATCAAATGCAAGGTATGATAAACGACAAGATCCGCAAGGTGCCCAAGATCAGCCACTGGAGGTGGCCTTTGAAATGATGAAATTAGTAACTGCAAAGTATTATTACTATCATTATAATAGTTATTTATTGTAGTATTATATTTTCATTATTATTATTGTGATTATTAATATTATTACCTTTCGTTATTATTATTATTGTTGTTGTTTTTGTTGTTGTTATTTTCATTATTATTATATTATTTTATTATCATTATTATGATTATTATAGTTATTTTAAAAATTATTATTATTATTACATTAATATAATAACATTTTAATTGAGCACAAAATTGAAATTATGAAATGTGAGGGGGGTAAAATGGTGAGTTCAAGAAATGGAAACTTGATTCTCAATCCCATATAAATCAAATTTCTTTTCCTTGACTCAAAAATATGTGGATCCTGCATATTTCATTCTGATTCTCCATTCCATTTTAACAAGTAAAAAATAACAATTTAAAAATCATTCTCACTGTGAATTTCGATTTCTCGATTTCACAAGTAAACACACCATAAATCTAAATTTTTAGATTCTCATATTATGACAATTAAAAAAAAAAATACATGCCCAAGGTCTGGGGTTGACTTGTGAAAATAGAATAAACATTTGTGGTCTAGATTAATGGACAAATTAATTGACAAAGTAACATTTATTTGGATCCTAACAGCGACTGATCAAACTAAGTTCAATTTAGCGATGCTAGCTTAGCTTTCCAATTTACTAGCATTGTGGCCATAATTTTAATTTGGACCATGTAACAGTTCGATCATATTCATTTAGATAGAATGCTTATAATTAATATTAGGAGAATGTATATAACACATTGAGAATAACAAATAAATTTACTTATCTGAGATCAAATCATGATGACTTAACCGTAAAAAGCAAAAAATAATACTTTGACAATAAATTCATGCTTTAAAATTTTTAGTTGATTAGGAATCGTATCTAATCTTAATAATGTCGTGCTAATTGCCCTTTAAAAAAAAAGGACAAATATCCAATATGTCTAAGCAAGCTCTGCAAGGTGAAAGACAAATTTAATCAGTTGATCTCAGAATAGAGTATATTTATATATAGAGAGTATTAAAAAGATTACAAAGACGAGCTTTTCACAGAGAGCTAGTTAAGATCACATTTGTGATTGTCGCGAATCACTCTGCTTTGACACACCTTTTATTCTTGACTCGGCTAATAAAGGATGTTATTTTAGTTCATTACGAAACGCAGAAACTTCATCGTAGCGAACTCAAATGCTGAATTTAGAAGTACAAATCTTTATTATATCAAAACAAAAGCTATTTTTGATGCTTCTATTAATTGTGATGTGATAACGCAAGGCTACTGAGGCTTCCTAGACAAAACATGGACTCGCAAACCGGGTTCTTGTAAATCAAGTTACTTTAAACATTTGGTTTCCATGAAATAAACAGTTAGATGATGTTTTATTTATTTTTTAATCACTAGCATACTATATTGGAACTTGTATATCTAATTGAAACTTTTCATTAGTGCAGGCGTTATTACCTGCAAATTATAGCAAAAACAATAAGCAGTAAGTTTGCTCATTTTTATACAAATTAAATCACTTCACGTAAAGTTCTCCTTCAATAAATAATATTATGTAAAAAGTTGGGAAACGAATTTTATGTCACTTCTTGATATAAAAATTATTGATTTTACCTTATAAGAGTGTGACCTCAGGATAAAATGGTGTGGTCCCAGTCTAATTTGAATTTATTCTGTCACTAAATATTTCATATATATGAATCAGACTCCCAATAGATATACTCAGACTGGATAACAAATACGCCACCAGCGTACAGGATTTAAATAACAAAAGTTAGAATTCAGAGACTGTAATAAAACTCAACGTAAGAGCATCCACTATTATTGGTGGCTCATAAAATTACGTATGTCATTTTCGAGTTCTCATTCGCAGCTAGCCAATTTAAATGGCAATAGAAAATGTACAACTATTGCGGACTGCATTAACTTTTGCGGGGCAACTGATGGAGTCAACACGGTGTTCAACTAATAATAGAGCCTCCATTATTATTGTGTAGACTTTTTAAATCCATCTGCAGAGGTACGTAAGTTCAACTAATAAGTAATTTAATTTCTGGAGGTATATGTCCTGTAAGTTGATTCCTTTCCCCCTAAAAAATGAGTTTCGTTAGATCATTTAACTTTCAAAGTTCTTTTGGAATCTCACCCAAGTATATGATTTAAAAAAACCTAAACCTGTTTAGATTTACATTAGTTCTGCAGTGGGCAGTGTTAAGTCTATTATTTATAAAGTTAGCATTTTATGGCAAGTCTAATTAAATTGAAATTTTATTTATTGCATATCTTGTAATAGGGATTAATTTATCACTTCCCTAATTTAGTGAGATTTCAATTTATTAGGAATATTTGTTTCCTAATTTAATTAGATTTCTAATTTAGCAAGTAAATTAATGATGTGATTATATAATTGGCACATAAGATCTATTTAGAGTAAGAAGTTGGTTCAATTAGGAAGTTTATTAAATGAGATTTCTTAGGAGACAAGTAAGGCAAAAAGATCAGATTTATTCCTATTAGATTCGAAATAATTATAAGAGAAAAGAAACTCTTACTTGGAAAAAATACAAATCTTTTAAGACTTGTATTTTTGTGAAACCCTATATAAAAGATATTTTCAAGGCATAACACAAGATAAAACATGAGAAGCAAAACGGACTCATCCGGATTTGATAATGTTATTGATTTGTTTCTTATTTTATTTTGATTTAGAAATGCGATCTTGGATCACTGTATTGAAGAATCATATTGATCACTTTACTGAAGCCTCGAGGATCGGATCAAAATGAGTAGAATTATTCAAAAGAAGTTCGATTTAGTCTAAGAAATCAGATATGGTGATAAATCAGACAGTCTTAAGAAATCCATGATCAGAACATCTCAACTAAATAAATTGCTTTTCATTTGGGCTGACCTCGTGAATGTAGGATTGATTAATCCGAATCATGTAAAAATCTCCGTGTCATTTTAATTTCTATAATTTATTGTGTTTTTAAAAAATTAATATTTTTGGTGCTGAATTTAGAAGTACAAATCTTTATTATATCAAAACAAAACCTATTTTTGATGCTTCTATTAATTGTGATGTGATAACGCAAGGCCACTGAGACTTCCTAGACAAAACATGGACTCACGAGCCGGGTTCTTGTAAATCAAGTTACTTTAAAAATTTGGTTTCCATGAAATAAGAAGTAAGATGTTGTTCTATTTATTTATTTATTTTTTAATCACCAGCATACCATATTGGAACTTGTCTATCTAATTGAGACTTTTCATTGGTGCAGGCGTTATTACTTGCAAATTATAGCAAAAAAACAAGCAGTAAGTTAGCTCAGTTTTATATAAATTAAATCACTTCAAGATAAAAATGTGTGGTCCCAAGATGAAAATGTGTGGTCCAAGATAAGTTATTGTCAATGATCCTTGCACCACCAAAAAGAGAACTGAATTAATTTTTATAAAAAATTACAGTCTAATTCTTTGAATTTATTCTGTCACTAAATATTTCATATGTATGAATCAGAGACTGTAATAAAACACAACATAAGAACCTACATTATTATTGATGGCTGACAGTGAAGATCGCATGCATGGTTTACAATATAATCAATGCCGGCTAATAAAATTGCATACGTCATTTTCAAGTTCGCATTCGCAACTACCTAATTTAAATAGCAATAAAAAAAAATTATAATGCTTTGGAGTAAAATTTGCGTTAAATTACAAAAATTCTCCGCACGTTTTTAAGCTTTGTTAAGACGGATTAGCTTGCTGTGAATTGCATAACTTTTGCACAACATCGTACACTAAAATTGCGTAGACTTTATGCAGAGGTACATAAGTTCAACTAATAAGTAAGCTAATTTGCGGGGGTAGATGTCCTGTAAGTTGATTCCTTTCAAAGAATTATCTTCGTTAGATAATTTAACTTTCAAAGTTCTTATGGAGCCTCCCAAGTATATGATTTAATAAACCCTAAACCTGTTTCAAATTTACATCAATATAAGGAAATTCACATAATAAGTCACCATCGAAGATAGTTAAATTATCCACCAAGCAAACTTGAGTCACTTGTCCCAACCATCAGAAAACATATCTAAACTCAAATTTAGCACAAATTTCTCAAATATAAATTTATTTATTTGAATCAGATTTAAGTTGATTTAGTGAAAATTTGGTGAAAAAAATTAAAGACAAACCGAAGTAGATTGAAATTGGAAAGGTTTTCAAACACTTACAAATTAATGAAGTTGAGCATACAAGCATATCTGGAGTCAAAATTGTGGAACCCACACGTACAAAAGCAATTAATGAGTGGTTAGCAAATCAATGCCTGAACCAGACCTCCAAAGTAGAGAAGAATTTTCCCTTCTCGCTGAGCCAAAAGGCTTCAAAGATGTCTACGATATTAAGATTACCCAAATAAAGTCCACTTGTTGCAGTTTTGTCAGATCAATCTTTGTATTAATTGCCTCTTCTTGTAACCACAATTAATGTCCATGAAAACTCATCCTAGAAAATAAAAAAAATTACATTTGTGATCAAGATTAATGGACAAATTGTCAAATTAATGCTTCTTTGGACCCAAACTGTGACCATAATTTTGCACCACGTAACAGTTTGATCAGATTAATTTACAAAGAATGCTTATAATTAATATTAGAAGAATGGAAATAACACTTTGAGCATATCTTTTTAAAAATTTACTTACCTGAGGGCAAGTCATGAATTATGCCTAAAGCAAAGAAATATATTTTGATAATATACTAATCCAGTCCCCAAACTATTTTCTCTACTTGTAAATAAACTTCTCATTTCGTATGCTGAGCAAAGAGCGGCCATGTCACAATTGCATCCACAATGTGTTAAAGAATCCTCCAATTGCTTGGTGAGTTACTATTTGCACTTTGCACTTGTGTTCCCAACCACGAATTATAAGATCTGATCTTATAAAAATTTCATTTACGCCCATTTCTCAAGCTCTTTTCGATGCTTCTGAGGCTAGGCCAGGTTCTATTATTGTGGGACTGCAAGAAGCGACTGATGCGTCCGCTATTTGAAGAAGCCAATTAATTATTATTTCTAGAGAACGCACTGTTTTGTAAATCACTCCACTTTAAACATTTGGTTTCCATTAATTGAAGCCATACTTCATCAGCCGTATTTTCTTTGTGAAAAATCTCCAGTGTCTCTAATGATCCGATATTGACAGCTTTAGGTATCTGAGCTAGATGTTGCAAAACAAATTGATGCAGTACATTTGCAAAGGCCATATAGAAGCAGAGTTTTGATCTTGCAAAAGTGAAGCTCGTATGTTAAAACTTGAAAACTCTGATTAATATTTGTAGTGTCTTGGCCTGCAATTATCTACTCGCAAGAACAAGCACTGCCCTGGACCTTGTACAGATCTAAACAAGATGCTTTACAAGTTGATTGAAAACAGAAATGATCAACTCAATTAACAAGGTTTCAAGAACTGGTTCTCAATACATAAGCCTAAAACGAAACAAACACTGCCAAGAACAGTAACAAATTTGCGTGTTTCAGCTGTACCAATGAGCCAAAACTTTCATCCACGGGAGAAGCTTTCTTGTGAGTTTTAGTGATGATCAACGGAGATTTTTTACAAAGCAATTACAAAAGATTACAGAGAACAGTCTGGAACTTTCCCTCTCTTCTGTTTCTTTCTATATTGCTAACAAAGATCCCCCTCAAAGTGCCTCATTACCCGGCTATATAACAGCATCAGTTAGCAATCTAGAAAAACCCAGATTGCACGGCTAGGTGACACTTCGATAACGGCTTACCCAGGGATTTGTCCCTGCTATACTCTTAAAATACGTTATTTATCCAATTACACCCCAATACTTCAAATTTTCTCATATATACCTTTTTTTATGTGCAAGTACTGAATTACCCTAATTAAAAACCTAATTTCCCAAATCATTCATGACATGGCTCCCAATTCATCATTTACAGCCAGCATACACAACTCCCAAATTCCCTCAATTCATCATTCACGACCAGCATACAAAATGTCTAAATTCCCGCAATTCATCATTCACAACCAGCATACACAATGCCCAAACATCATTCATGACCAGCATATACAACGCTCAAATTCCCCCAATTCATACAAACTAAATTCGTGCGAAACAAATAGAAGTGAAGTTGTTGTGCAGTATAATCAGCAGGAGGTTGGAGGGTTCGAGTTTGTTTTGCGACAAGCAAGGGAAGAGGACTGTTTGGTTTGAGAGAAATTGGGAAAAGAAACGAAAATGGAAGAAAATTTTGGAGTTGCGAGAGACAAGAGATATAAATGATCCTATCGTTGAAGCTATGCTCATCAGCTGGGTATTGTTTCAGGTTAATAGTTTTATCATTATTTATACTTCATTTTTGCAAGTGAATGCCTTTATTAGTTGATTGTTTCTTAATTTATAAGAAAATTGAAATATGACTTTGCTGTAATTAGTTGATATATTTGCCGTTAGTTGTTAAGAATATTGCCGTATTTCGTAGGTGTATTTGTCGATATTCATGAATGAGCATTGGATTCTCGGTGTGATCGATATATTTAGGGGTAAGATTTCTATTTATGACCCCATGATAGACTTAACAAAGAATTCAGTTTTAGTGATAATTGTTTCATAGATATGATACCGGAAGATAGCGTATCATTTAAACACATTCAGACTGTGCTGAGGTTATATTGAAAATTCTTTGGCCCATCGTGCGAGTGCGTAACATCCCGCAACAAAAATCAGAGTAGGTACTATATATATTGTGTTTTGAACTTAACAATAAGAATGATGATTTTTAACAATTGATTTTTATGAATTTTTTTAGTGGTGATCGTGGAGCATTTTTATTGTGGTACTTGGAGGTCTTAGCCCATGGACTTGATGTCAATTCATATTGCCAACAAGATCGTGTTAAACAATTTTGAAAAGCATTGGCTGTCAAATTATTAGGGCATAGGTCGTGGAAAAAAAACTTCGTAGTGTCCTACCCTTAAAAACTTCGTTGATGTGTCATTTTTTAAACCATGAGATGTAATGGTTACAATAGGGATGTTGTTGATATTTGATGTCATTAAAGATAACTTGACATCATTAATATGTTTTATTTTTTTCTTAATTATATTAATGATAGAGAAGATAGTTTGTACAATGTATGTGATATAACAAGATGGTCATATATGCTCAGGGAATGCTCTGTAAGAAAATACACGACTGCAGTTGGGTATTTACACAGATACACGACTGCAGTAGAGTATTTGTAAATATACATGACAAGCTCTCTGTAAGAAAATACACGACTGCAGCCGGGTATTTGTACAGATACACGACTATAGTCGTGTATTTGTAAATATACATGACCAACTCTCTGTAAGAAAATACATGACTGTAGTCGGGTCGGGTATTTGCACTGAGTCTCAACTGCAGTCGAGTATTTACAAATATACATGACCAACTAGTTTGTAAGAAAATACACGATTGAAGTCGGGTATTTGCACTGATACCCGACTACAGTCGAGTATTTACAAACATACATGATCGGTTGGGTATTTTTACAGATACTCGACTGTAGTTGGGTATCTTCACAGATACACGACTTTAGTCGAGTATTGAATAGATACACCTATAGGTGAGTAAAATTACATATACACGACAATAGTCGGGTAACATCTAAAATACACGATTGTAGTAAGGTACGTGGACATAGAACAAAAATACCTAAAACATTCATTATATTGATGACACAATCAACATAGACTTTAACATATCAAACTTCAATTTAATAAACAACAAAAGTAGTTGTACATCAAACAATATAAATCCAATACTTATTTGAATCGTAAATAAGTCATAATACAATTAAACTTGTTGCACAATCATCATAATTTTTTTGCATCTTCAACCCAAACACTCGGCCCATGTATTATTAGCCCCTGGTCACCTCCCTTGAAAACAATATAAGCTATACAAACATGTTTATACATCTGTGAAACAAAAAAGGTAGAAATTTATCAACTAAATATTATAGATATTAAAGAAATTAAAACAAAAAAAATGACAAGTATATAAGGTTCATAGTTGTAGAACAGGGCACCAAAATCCCTCTTGCCTCCATACCATTAAATCTATAATGACCGTTTTGCTCAATCCATTCACCACAAAACATAATAGGCACATGTACTGAAGTCATTTCCTACAATAATACAACAACTAATTATACAACAAATACAAAAAAAAAATCAAACAAGATATATAACAAAGTGTGGAACTGTCTACTTGCTTACACGACTGACGTTGTGTAACTTGCTAAAATACACAACTACAGTCCAGTAAATAGTAAGAGGATATATTTAGTAAAAACAATTGTAATCTTTGTACTAACAGAATGCTAGGTGTCATAACAGCTACTATATCTTTCAAACTTGCACGATTGTTGTCGTGTAAATTCATGCATACACGACAAAAGTCGTGTGAGTTGCATAAATACATGACTTAATAAATAGTCAGAGGACATATTTCTTCATTAAAAAAATATTTTTCTTGCTCTGGTAAAATGCTGGGATCTCATACCAGTTGGAACATTTTACATATATGCACAATTATAGTATGTAAGTTTATACGTACACGATAGTAGTCGTGTAACTTATTAAAACACACGGCTATAGTCTAGTAATAGTAAAATGATATATTTAGTGAAAAAAATATATTTTTTGCACCAATAGAATGATAAGGTGTCATAATAATTGAATTTTTTTACACATTTTCACTACTACAGTCGTGTAAATCCATACATACACGACTGCTGTCATGTATGTCGGGTGCAGAAAAAATTTTTGGCAACAACTTCAGGTTTTAATGAATGTAGTTATAAAATCCATCAAATAATATTCATATGATGCAAATGTAATGAAAATATGAGTTGCTTTATTGTTTATCACAAACGAGACAAAACCCTAAAAATAATATAATGCCAACACAATGAATAAATAACACAATTAAAAAAAAAGTTTCAAATACCTTATTCATGGGATAAATAATGCACCACCCAACTGCAAACTAAAATCTCAGTGCATTGGCTGTTCGTGAGTGATTTTGAGTGTGGAGTGAGTTTTTGTTATGTAGAGTTGAAAAGAGTGAGAAGTAAAGAGTGTTGGAGGTGAGTTGTGTGTGCTTTATATTTTTCTTTAGGGATATTTTAAACAATGTACCACATAAAAAGACATATCTAGATAATTTTTAAGCATGGGGTATATTTATCTAAATACCCTATTTTTAAGGCATCTTTAATTAAAAAACCCTGACTTTACCAAACTTGTCTAAAGGTCTCTCACATGCTCATCACGGGCATCACTAAAGATGTTATCAAAACGACTACAAGCTGATATCGTATTGATATTAACAATCAATAAGAGATGCATGTGCTTATCACATGACCTTTTAAAACTAAAACATCGAGTCTAAAACAATGTCGTTTTACCATCAGTTTGCTACCTTCACAATATTTATTAGTCTTTATTTAAATAGATATAGCAGACCAACTACTACGGGTGTGTATAAGAAAAATAAACCAAGCTAAATAGTAATTGTTGTGTGACGGTTTGCATTGTTGGTCTCGATTCCGGACTTACGTCTAAACATGAAAAGGCAACCTCCATGATTGATATCAACTTGCCCTGAACATCCGGCGAGGGTGGAGGAAGCCGAGAATCCAACATTTCATCTAGTCGCATGTTGATGACAGAAGGTGAAGGCAAAATTGACGAAACAAAACCTCTTGGATGCTTCCCCTTTATCACTTCCAATGCTAACACTCTAAAGCTATAAACATCACATTTTTTCTGTAATCTTCATTGAGTAAGCAAGCTCTATAAAGTGAAGGAGAAATATGATCATATATATACAACATGCATGTGTTGAGTGTTAGAAAATGTATATTTATAAAGGAGAAAATCATCATTTTACACTTCAAGTTTTACTAACACCCTTACTTTTATGTATTTAACCTTCTTGTCATTTAATTATGTGTGTTGTATTATAATTAAGTATTTTATGTATTTTAGGGGCATCATAGTCATTTCACAATGAACTAGAGATCAGATGGCAAAACGGACATCACTTTTGAACTCAGGACGGTTGAAAACCTTAGGAGGAGTATAAAAGAAAAAATGGTATTGTTCACATGTATAGTACTATTCATATGCGGAATTTACGCATATTCGTTTTCACATTTAGACGGATCGATGATGTGGCATTGACTGATGAGGTCTCACGATCTTATTGGACTAAAATTTTTATGCACTGTTGATCGATGACGTGGCAGCATATTAGTGGACCAAAAATCTCGCGTACGGTACATGCATTACACAGGATTATTTTCAACCAAACCGCGGTCTGATCAATCCGGGTCAAACCGTGGTCAAACCAGCATCTTGTTGATCGATGACGTGGCCACGATTTACTCAATGTATTTATAAAAAGGGGGCCTCCCCCCTAATTTGAGATCTCTGAATTCATTTTTTGGATCCATTTTCTGTAATTCCTTCTCTATCTTGTATTTTCTACGTATTTTAATAAATTTCCATTTTACCCTTAGTTCAATTATGAGTAGCTAATTTTCTTTCAAGCTTGGGTTGAAGGTGAAGTCTCAACATGTGTCATGAGCTTTATTTGGTAAATTTATTTTCTCTTCCCCTCTAGTTTTTGTGGATGTTTTGACTTCTTGTCGATAAATAATAATAAGCTTGTCTAGATACCGCCCTGGTTTCACCGGCTCCCTAATACAAGGTTATTATTATTTGGCACGATAAGCCCTTAGCACCATATTGATTAGAGTGTGGTTCATGAGGTGTGGATTCCCCCCTCATAATTTAATTGGCATTAATAAGGAATATTTAGCCCATGGTGTATGTTGATACGGATCCAGATACCCAAGTACGTCATTTCAATAGAATTCTCTTCAAATTAAATTGAAAATTAAATTACAGAATTTTAAAGAAGAGAAAAAGAAAAGAAATTCTTACCTCTAAATGTAGATTCACTTTTTTTTTCTTTTTTTTAATAAAAAAATTACAAGAAAACAAATAAAAGAAATTATTCACAAAAATTAATTCTACGAATTAAAATAACTTACCTCCCCGGCAACGGCGCCAAAAACTTGTTGTGCAAATTTTATTGAACTCGCAAGTGCACGAATCTATTGTAGTATAGATCAATGGTGACGAGTGTCGATCCCACGAGGAGGTGGATTTTAATGTTGGAGAAAAATCAGGTTTTTAAATTTTTATAAAACCTTTTGAAGATCGCTCTCATATAATATATAAGAATTCGTATTCTAGAAATCGCAAAATCAGTTGGCTTTTTTAAGTGATTTAGGCTCTTAGATCATGATCCGCCACCACCACTCTTGTTAGATCACGATCCGTCACCACCACGCTTGTTAGATCACGAACTGTCACCAATGATCTTCCAGGTTATGACTCAGGTACGATCTGCACTTGACGTGTTTTATCACTAAAAATTGAAGACGAAAATCTTTCTCTCGATAATGGAGAGAAAAATCTTATACCGATTTGTATAAAGTATTTTTTTCTTTCAGGAAAAATAAGCATATATCTTCCTTAATGCGGCCCAAATAATCCAAATAAAACTCACGTTATTTTCTTTTTCGAATAGGGGACCCACCTGTAAAATAACATAAGGCTTATACAAAAAAGCCTAATTAAATGGGCTCCCACTAAATGATATATTTAGGCTTTTGACCCAAATAAATATTATCTTACTTATTAGTCCAAGAAGTGCGAATTAAATGAGCTAACCCGGATTTGGGAACATACATAATAATTTGTAATTAAACTAGCCCAATTATTTAATTCCAAATCTACTCCACTAAAAGATTGAACTGACTTATAATTGTATGCTCGAATAATAATTAGATTTCTTTCTTTTATCACAAATCCTCGCTAATTAAATTGATATCTCAACCGTCCAATCAATTTAATAACATCTTATTCCTCATCGGTTTTCTCTAATGATCATTTTCAACATACTAAATATGTTGACACTCGTAGAATTCTATGATCAAGTCGAAAACCCATGAGATGTGTTGTACAAATTCTATATTGTTAATCCATAACTCCAATACTCATAATTGCTTCCCACCAAGATATCGGGTAATCTTGACCACAAGGATGTCGTGCCCATTGGTAACTCAAATGGAATAACAATTACAATCATGAAATCATAATTAACTCAAGATTAAGATTACAGAAATCAACGCCTATGAGATTTAATAAGTTTATTACAAAGTTAATTAAATCTCATATGTGATCCTGTTCAATGTAGTACATCAATAAATTCATATGATTAAATCATTCAATGAATTTATTACAGTCTATACCTAAATAAAGTGGACTTTATTTATCAATTAAATTTATTTAATCATAAGATAACTTGTATTTATGTCTTCTGTGAATCCACATGGTGATCACATAAATACATATAATATGATTAAATGGACTTTAATACAAATATTAATGCAATTAAGATATTTGAATAAAATACCTCATTTATTTTATTATCAGAAAAATTGTTTATTACAATTAAATAAACACATATGCTTTTAAAGAGCATATTTTCCCAACAATTAATTGTGTGTAGAATTAATTCTCTAAATGGGTGGTTAAATTTGTGGTGAAAATGATTTGGATTATCCTAAAATTGGAATTGAAATGGAGAGAATAATTTTCTTTGTATTTTTTTTGTTTAGCTTATTAATTTATTTTTAGTTAATTTATTTCACGTATTTTTTAAGTGTTTTTTTATAGAAAGGTTGTAACAACGTGATAAGGTTAGTATCGTAATTTCTCATTTTTCTTTATTTTTATTCGCTTTGTTCCCATTTATTTTTTGTTCTTTGCATGCATGGTCGTAGGTCATTATTACATAATCTTGAACCTATAGACCTTGAACTAGAAAAAAACACTTCGCACACACAAGCACGTTAAAAATAAATTTGGAATGGATTTACGAGCACCACAGGAGAGACCATTTAAGGACTACTTCAATCCTGTAGCTAATTTGAGCACATCATGCATAAGATACCCAAATGTAGCTGCTAGGAGTTTTGAACTAAAACCTAGTGTGCTAAATTGTTTCCCAACATTCTATGGCCTAGAAAATGAGGACTCATATAATCATTTGAATGATTTTCATGCTATTTGTCAAACATTTAAATATGAGAATTTTTCAGATGATGATGTAAAACTTAGACTATTCCCATTTTCTTTAAAGGATAGAGCTTGTTCATGGCTTAATACATTGCCTGCTAATAGCATTGCATCATGGGAACAAATGGTAACGAAATTTTTGAATAATTATTTTCCGGTGCATAAAACCAATGCTATTCGCAGGGAAATCTCAGAGTTTACCCAGAGAGAAGATAAACAGTTTTTAGAAACATGGGAGCGATTCAATCGGCTACTCTTGAAGTGTCCACATCATGGGTACGAGAAATGGCACCAATGCCAATACTTTTTGGAGGAATTATTGCCGAATGTGCAAGAATGGCTAATGGCAACAAGTGGAGAAGAGCTAATGTCAAAAAGTACATAAGAGATTTGGGAATTTTTCCACAATGGATAATTCCAACAACCAATCGATCACTCAGGAATACTAGAAGAATTAAGGGAGTGAATGAGGTTCACATTGGCAAGTCAACTTCGGGAATCAAAGAAGTTAATGAGATGGTTGAAGGTCTCACTCGACAAATATCATCGTTATCGACTGCTAAATCAACAGAGCCACATGACCATGACTCATACTCAGATCAAGCTAATGCCATAGGTGTAATGAGAAAACTATCAAATTACAACCCATACTCTAACACATATAACCCTGGATGGAGAGACCACCCCAATTTTTCATGGTCTCAAGGATTCCAACAAAATGGACCATAGCAGACATTAAAGGTATAAACCTAATAGACTGCATGTATTACATTCATCTTGATGAAAATGCTAAACCTACTAGGGAAATGCAACGTCGGTTAAATCCTAACATGAAAGAAGTTGTTAGAAGTCCTATTAGACGCATGTATCATTTACCCGATTTCTAATAGTTCATGGGTCGTACAAGTTGTCCCCAAAAAGTCGAGTCACAATTACGATAATGAATTAATACCAACTAGAGTGACTACAGGATGGCGTGTATTCATTGATTATAGAAAGTTGAATTCTATCACACGTAAAGACCATTTCCTTTACCATTTATCGATCAAATACTTGATAGATTGGCAGGCCATGAATTTTATTGCTTTCTAGATGGCTACTCAAGATATAATCAGATTCCCATAGCACTAAAAGATCAAGAGAAAACTACTTTCACTTGCCCTTTTGGCACATTTGCATATAGGAGAATGCCATTTGGATTATGTAATGCACCTGCTACATTTCAACGATACATGTTGAACATTTTTTCTGATATGGTTGAACGATTCCTTGAAGTCTTTATGGATGATTTTTCTGTCTTTGGTGACTCCTTTGATCAATGTTTACATCATCTAACACTAGTTCTGCAGAGATGTATCGAGAAGAACTTAGTCTTAAATTGGGAGAAGTGTCATTTTATGGTAAAACAAGGTATTGTTGTCGGTCACATCATTTCGAGCAAAGGTATTGAGGTTGACAAAGCCAAGGTGGATCTCATTTCTAATCTTCCTCCACCCAAAACAATCAGAGAAGTAATATCTTTCCTTGGACATGCTGGTTTCTATAGACGTTTCATTAAAGATTTTAGCAAAGTTTCTAGACCCTTATGTAATTTACTTGCTAAGGATGTACCTTTTATCTTTAATGATTCATGTCTTATGGCGTTTGAAAAATTAAAGCAGTTGTTGACATCATCACCCATCATTCAGGCCCCAAACTGGAGCTTACCATTTGAACTCATGTGATGTCGATTATCGATGCAGGAAGCGATATTAGGACAAAGAGTTGATCGAATTCCCCATGTTATTTATTATACTAGTATGACATTGAATGATGCACAGTTGAACTATTCAACTACAGAAAAAGAAATGCTAGCAGTAGTGTTTGCATTGGAAAAATTTTGATCTTATCTTATTGGTTGTAAAATAATTGTGTTCACAGATCATACTGCTCTTAAATATCTTCTCACAAAGAAAGATGTAAAAGGTAGACTAATTCGTTGGGTGTTACTTTTGCAGGAGTTCAACTTGGAATTTAAAGATAAGAAAGGCATAGAGAATGTTGTAGCTGACCATCTCTTTCATCTCCATTTTGACACAATTATGGAATCATTACCATTGAATGAGTCATTCCCAGATGAAAAATTGATGAGTGTGGAAGTATTACAATGGTATGCTGATATTGTTAATTATCTTGTTACATGTCAACTTCCAGAGCATTGGACCAAGCAAGACAAGGCTAAATTCTTTGCGAAAATAAAGAATTTCTTTTGGGATGACCCGTATTTGTTCAAGTATTGTACAGATCAAATTGTTAGGCGATGTGTCCTAGAAAGTGAAATTCAGAATATTCTTTCATTCTGTCATGAACAAGCTTGTGGAGGCCATTTCAGTGTTAAGAAAATAGCTACTAAAGTTTTACAGTGTGGTTTTTATTGGCCAACTATATTTCGAGACGCTTACACTTTCTGTTCTTAATGTGATAGGTGTCAACGAATGGGGAGCATTACATGAAGGAACATGATGCCATTAAATCTAATTTTAGTGGTTGAGATTTTTGATGTATGGGGTATCGACTTCATGGGACCATTTCCCCCTTCTTTTGGCCATCAATACATATTGGTTGCTGTTGACTACGTATCGAAATTGGTAGAAGCAATTCCATGTAGAACCAATGATCATAAAGTGGTGATAGGATTTTTGAAAAGCAACATTGTTTCACGCTTTGGATTCCCTCGTGCAATAATCAGTGATGGTGGTGCCCACTTTTGTAATAAAGCATTCAAGGCTCTTTTGACGAAGTATTCAATCACTCACAAAGTGGCAACCCCATATCATCCGCAAACCAGTGGCCAAGTTGAGATCTCCAATCGAGAAATAAAGCACATATTAGAAAAGACAGTGAGACCAGACAGAAAAGATTGGTCATTAAGACTTGATGATGCATTATGGGCATATAGAACGACTTTCAAGACCCCGATTGAGATGTCACCCTACAGGCTAGTGTATGGAAAAGCTTGCCACCTACCTGTGGAACTCGAGCATCGTTCATATTGGGCTATCAAGAAATTCAACTTTGACATGCAGCAAGCCAGCTCAGAAAAAAGATTACAGCTGAGAGAACTTGAAGAAATTCGCAATGATGCATATGAAAATGCCAAGATTTACACGCAACAAATGAAATTCTTCCATGACAAGTAAATTATGAGAAAATCGTTCACTCTAGGTTAGAAAGTGCTTTTATTCAATTCTCGTTTTTTATTCCTGTAAGCATTACTCTCTCCGATTGCGGCCCCTTTATTGTTCATACTGTTTTTTCACATGGGGCAATTGAAATTAAGGACCCAAAGAACGGTGTTACGTTTAAAGTTAATGGTCAAATATTAAAGCCATACTTAGAGTACCAACCACATGGAGAAGAAACCGAAATAAATTTGAATGACCCACCAGATTTGAATTGATTTTTTTTCTTTTCGGCGATTTGATTTTTTTTCTTTCTTTTTATTATTCTTTTGCTAATTGAAATTATTTTTGCATAAGTGTGTTTGTTTAACCATTAAGTTTTTTTCTTATCATTGTTAATCATGAGTACCATACTTAAACCATTCCTCCTGAACATTCTTAAACTACTTCAACGTGTAAAATCTCATCTCAAAAGACAGATTCGATTTTGTAAGATGTTGAGTGTTAGAAAATACATATTTACAAAGGAGAAAACCGTCATTTACATTTCAAGTCTTACTAACAACCCTTACTTTTTTATGTTTAAGCTTCTTGTAATTTAATTATGTGTGTTTTATTTTAATTAAGTATTTTATGTGTTTTAGGGGCATCATAGTGATTTCACAATAAACGAGAGATCAGACGGCAAAACGGACATCACTTTTGAACTCAGGACGGTTGAAAACCTTAGGAGGAGCATAAAAGGAAAAATGGCACTGTTCACATGTACGGTACTATTTACATGTACGGTATTGTCTACTTTACTGTTCACGACACTGTTCATATAAACGGATCGATGACGTGGTATTGACCGATGATGTGGCATTGTCTGATGAGGTGTCACGATTATGTTGGACTAAAATTCTTATGTATTATTAATGGTGACGTGGCATCATATCAGTGGATTAAAAATCTCGCGTGCGGTACATACATCACACAGGATTATTTTATTATTCTTTTGCTAATTGAAATTATTTTTGCATAAGGGTGTTTGTTTTACCATTAAGTTTTCTCTTATCATTGTTAATCATGAGTACCATACTTAGACCGTTCCTCCTGAACATTCTTAAACCACTTCAACGTGTCAAAACTCATCTCAAAAGGTAAATTCAATTTTGTAAAACACATCGTATTTGGACTCGGCAACCACCAGAGTTAGTATCCTATGTTGAGGGTTTAGAAAGCCAACTCAGAGACATTGAGAAAAGTGTTTACGACATCCAGTTGGAGCTTGAGGTAAATTCAATAAGAGGACGATTTTAATTTTTTTTGTGTGTTTTAATTTGTTTTTATGTTTGTGTGCTTTAGTTTGTTATCCCAGTGAAGTGGCGGATAACGGTACTTCGTGACAATCAAGTCGGTTACTTCAGTTTCCCATAATAAGCCGTATTAGGCGGTATGGACAAAGCGAGATTCTCGAAGCTTTGCGATTCCTTCACTTTAATGCCCTCCTAATCTATAAAGCCCGGTCCGATACGATTACTCATGAGGAATAACATACCTGCGACATCCGTTGGTTAATCGAAGCTAAAATCTGATTGGCAAGTGAGTTTCCAAAATTTATTGCATACATGGTTGTAGGTAAAAGAAATTATGCAAGAAAAAAGCTCAAAAAATTTCTGTTGCTTGTCATAAGTGTGCCAGAATGAGTTGCGATAAAAACCCATGTTCTTTAGGAATGGTGTCTAATAATAGGGAAGATAAGATTCAATTCATTAGGGATGGCTTGAATAAGGAGTCATTGGATGATATCCTTTTGTCTCTTGAAACGCATCCCAGTGGATATGGGCAAGGAGCGATTCTCTAGTTATGGCCATTATTCCAGAAAGAGCATGCACGATATAGTCTCGGGAATCTGACTATAAACGACCCTGTTTGCCAGTTTATAAGAAAAATGGATGGGAAGCCTATCCTCGACCCATAGAGGGCGTTCAAGCCGTTTCTGGACGTAAAATCAGAGGAAGATGTGAGCCACAGTCGCAACTACCTGTCAATATCCTTTTACTTTACTGTTATTTTATTTCATTTCATTGTTGTTTTATTGTTTGCATTATTGTCTTTAATAATTTTACTACTGTTTGTTGTTTTTTTTTTCATTTTTACTATTTGCTTTTTGACTATTGAGCCATGTGGTTTACGCGTTATTTGACACTGACATGCCACCTCATACATAGTTGTGGTCCACTGTCACCAAGATTATTAAATATGACTTTTTGTTAAGCACTCACAAATTATTTTTGAGAAATATTCCAATGGCAGCTACTCCCAATAGACAATTCAAGAACATTTGTGTGCTTTCTGGATTTACCTATGGCAAACATAAAGAGTTCGTTGATGGAGCCATAGATCTTGGTCGAAGCATAGCAGAGAGAAAATTACACTTGGTGTATGGAGGAGGTAACCGAGAGTTATCAAAATTGGTCTCAGAAGCTACTTTTATAAGAGGGAGCCAAGTCTTAGGCATCATCCCAAGAGCCCTAAAACCTTTTTACTCACTATTTGGAGAAAGTTAAATCGTCTACGAAAGAATAACTTAAATGCTTAATCATGCTGATGCTTTTATTTTCCTTCTAGGAGATCTTGCAACACTAGAGGCACTTATCACACTAGTGTTGTGCGCGGAATGCGGAATCAAGCGCACCAAATAATTATAGAAAAATAAAGGACACAAGAATTACATGGTTCGGTAATTAAACCTACATCCACGAAGGCAAGAAAGAATAATTATTTATTTAACAATTAATAGAGTACAAATATTTGAGTAACGAATCTCACTTTCCAGAAACCCAAATATACCTGCGGAAAGATAAATTCCCCAGACACACTTCTCTCACTTCTCTCAAAAGCTTAGAAACTTATAAGCTTAACAATTTTGGGATGATTTCAAATGAATGAAATCCTTAGCTATTTTTAATTATTATTAATTTTCAAATCCATCCCCCATTCTTTCTTTTCGGCTTTACAAAATCAACAAATTGTTGGTGCACCAACAATTTGTTGACTTCAACAAATTTGCACCAACAATTTGTTGACTTCAACAAATTTGCACCAACAATTTGTTGACTTCAACAAATCTCCACCTCGGCGAAAATTTTTCAAATATGAGCCGACTACCAACGAGTCATCATCCCTAAAGTGGTTGTATCTCTATGACTGCCTACGTACCCAAAATTTGGGATCAAGCCAACCGTAGTTCAAAATTCCCGAAGGACATAACTTAACACAATCGAAGGATTTGAATTAGTTTCAAGCAATGTTGAAACTTAACTCCAGAAACTACCTTCGTCAACATATCTTATGGATTATCTTTGGTATCGATCTTCTTCAACAACACATCACCACCCTCGATAATCTCCCTCACATAATGATATTTCACATCTATGTGCTTCGTTCGAGCATGATATGTTTGATTCTTCGCGAGAAATATCGCACTTTGGTTATCACAAAAAACCGCAATGTTCTCCTGGATTACTCCCAAATCACCTAACAAGCCTTTCAACCAGATAGTTTCCTTTATAGCTTCAGTTGCTGCCATGTACTCTGCTTCTGTAGTGGACAGAGCAATTGTCGATTATAGAATCGACCTCCAGCTAATCGGACCTCCACCCAATGTGAATACGTAGCCCGTTGTTGATCTTCGCTTGTCAAGGTCTCCAGGGAAATCAGAATCACAATACCCAACACATTGTTGACCACAATCCTTCTTGAACAATAACCCAACATCAACTGCCCCATACAGATATCGGAGAATCCACTTTACCACAAACCATTGATTTTTACCCGGATTGTGCATGTATCTACTAACCATGCTCACTGCTTGAGATATATCGGGCCTTGTGCATACCATAACATAAGACTCTACGACTATATGGAACACGAGCCATGTAATCGCTCACTCTTGAGATCTAGGACATGAAGAAGAGCTTAATTTAAAATTAGGAGCTAGAGTTGTACAGGTTTAGTTTTGTCATCATCCGAATCTTTTAGCACTTTCTTGAATAAGACTTTTGAGTCAACCATACGCTCCATTCTTCTTGTCTCTACAGAATCTCATCCCAGTATTCTCATGCATCACCCAAGTCTTTCATCTCGAACTCGAAGCAAATTTTTAATCTTTCGATCTATCTATTCTTGGTATAAGCATATCATCGACATAGAGTAACAAATAGATGAAATCTTCATCTGGTAGTCTTATAAAGTAAACACAATGATCGTGTTCACTTCTGGTGAATTTCTGCCCTTGTATAAATTGATCAAATCTTTTGTACCACTGCCTTGGCGATTGCTTTAGTCCATACAAAGATTTAATTAACCTACACACATGATTCTCCTTTCCAGCAACTCTGAAACCACAAGAATCGTATAGATTTAACTTCCTCAAATCTCCATGTAAAGCGTCTTAACATCCATGAGCTTTCTAACTCATACGCAAGGCAAGTAAGATACGAATGGAAGTATGTTTTACAATTGGAGAAAAACTTCATTGTAGTCAATACTTTCCTTTGAAAAACCTTTTGCCACGAGCCTTGCCTTGTATCGAGGAGTTGTTTGATTCGGAGATCCTTGCTTTTTAGTGTAGACCCATTTATTTCCAATAACCCTTTTCCCCTTTGGTAACTTTACAAGTTCCCAAGTCTGATTTTGATAGAGAGATTTCATCTCTTCCTCCATGGCTAACTTCCACTGATCACTTTCACTGTTGCGTAATACTTCACCGAAAGTGTTGGGGTTGTCATCATCAATAAGTGGAAGTGCATAGGCTACCACCATATCTTTAGTAAGCCATCCGGGTTTCTTTATCTCTCTTCTTGGCCTCATTGTTGCTATAAAATCATCATAATCTACATCATCAATTGTTTCTTCATTTTGTGGGACATCATAAGAAACAACCTCTTCTTCAACTATAGGTGTCACCTTCATAGTTGAACCCTTTTTTGATGTAAAACTAACTGGTACATATGGAGTTGCATCAAACTCCACCCGCTGCAATACCTCTTTAGTCTTGTTCTCCACCTGCTGAGAACTTGAAGCTTTCATCATTAAAGCTTCATCAAATGTGACATCTCTGCTACACACAAACTCTTTGTCTTTGAGATCCCAAAGCTTGAAGCCCTTTACTCCACCTTTGAATCCCACAAAAATAGATTTTCTAACATGAGGATCCAGTTTACCATCTTTGACATGATAATAAGCTAGACACCCGAATATACGAAGGGAATCATAGTCTTGTGCATGTTTTCCAGACCACATTTCTATAGGAGTCTTCCCTTCAATTGCAGTAGAAGGCAACCAGTTTACCAATTGACTTGCGTACCTCACAGCTTCAGCCCAAAACCTTTTATCTAAACCAGCATTAGATAACATACACCGTACTTTCTCCAGTAAAGTACGATTCATACACTCAGCCACACCGTTATGTTGCGGAGCATGTCTCACCGTAAAATGTCTTTTAATACCCTCGTTCTGGCATACTTGCAAGAATGGATCATAAATATATTCACCTATATTATCAGATCATAATACTTTGATCTTTCTGCCAGTTTAAGTCTCCACCAATTTCTTCCATTTCACGAAAATCTCTAGAACCTCATCCTTTGCTCGCATGGTGTACACCCACACACGTCTAGAGAAATCATCAACAAATGTAACAAAATAATGGCTTCCACCAATTGATGCAGTCTTGGTTGGTCCCCATACATCACTGTGAACATATTCAAGGATCTCACGAGTATCGTGATTAGCTGTACCAAACTTGACCCTTGTTTTCTTGCCTACTACACAATGCTCATAGAAATTTAATTTACAGGTTTTGTTACTTTTTAAAAGTCCATGCCTCATCAGAGTTTGCAAAGACTTCTCCAAATCTCGTCATTACATGCCATAGCTTGTCGCCTCAACATTGCTTCATCATTGTACCTCAATAATACAGATTGTGATGCCGAACCCTTGCGAGAATCACCGCCCCATATGTAAACTTCATTATACCATCTTGATGGTAACAGCCTTTAAAAGCACTCAAAAATTAGATTTTTCTTTAAAGCCGGAACAAATCTAACCTCTTTGAGTTCTCTGACCATTCCATCAAACATTTTGAGCTGAATTGTTCCTATCCCCATTGTACGACAAGGTTGATCATTCCCCATCACAACTGCACCGGATTCCATATTACGAAAATCCGTAAACCATTCCTTAATAGGACACAAATGATAGATTGCTCCAGTATCAAGTATCCACTCGCTTGAACTAGCCACGTATGCTGCAGGGGTAATACTTAGTGAATAATCAGAGTCTTAATCTTTCTGTACCATGTTTGCTGCTGCTGGTTTCTTCCCATCTCTCTTTTGAGCCTTTGGACAATCTTTCCTCCAATGGCCCTTTTCATGACAAAAGGCACACTCGTCTCGAGCTATATTTCTGCTTCTCGATTTGGATCGAGAATTCTTTCCACCACGCTTTTTCTTTTTCTCCATCGCCCAATCTCTGTTCACCAAAGCTTCAGAGGATTCTCGTTCAGAATTCTTATTATTATTCCGAATCCCCAAGTTAGTCAATGATGTGCAAACATCTTTGAAGACGATCACACTCTTCCTATATATCAAAGTAGTCACAAAATGGCTATATTCCTCTGGTAGTGAGTGTAACAGAATCATAGCATTGACTTTATCCTTAATATCTTCATCAAGATTCTTCAAATTAGCAAGTAACTTTTCAAATCTTAAGACATGATCGGGCATTGACACCCCAGTCTTCATTCGAAAATCATATACTTGGCTTATTGCATGAAGGCGATTTTCAAGACTTTTCACCAGGTACTTCTCCTCAAATGTACGCCATAAAGTCACCGCACACTCCTCATATTTCACCAAGTATTTCACCTCCTTGGTCAAGCAAGATCCGATCTGACCACAAGCTTTTTCATTCATACGATCCCAAATTTCTTCATTATACAAGTGTCTTTTATTTTTCAGAACAACATCGAGATCGATTTGAATAAGGGCATCCATAACTTCGCACCTCCACATGCCGAAGTTGATTTTCCCATCAAACTTTTCAACATCGATCTTCTGGCCTCCTATAACAGGTGTTGAATAGCGATTTGAAAAATCTTGCCTCCCACCTGAAGTGTCTCCTAAAATAGTCTCGGTAGATCTCTCCCCAATTCTGGAAGTTTCACCTTCTACTATTTTCTCAACGAGCTATTTCCACTTGAAAAAACAGTCTCTATGATGTTAATTTCGCGTGAATAAATGCACCAGGAAAGTTCCCAGGAAACTGGACGGGAACTCGGTCCCAATTAAAAACCAGAATCCTTAGACTCTTATCGCCATTGTTGACAGAACTTTCCTAAATATGCAAAAATACACACTACTTACAATAGACTATCTCCCAAGTACAAATGGTTGTCTCCACCATATTCGTTAACAGTATCGTATACGTGAATAGTACCTTATATAGGAATAATCGTGAACGATGTATCCCCAATCTGACGAATCGATACCACTTGTTGTAATGGAATCAGCGCGCAAATAATTATAGAAAAATAAAGGACACAAGAATTACGTGGTTCGGTAGTTAAACCTACATCCACGGTGGCAAGAAAGAATAATTGTTTATTTAACAATTAATAGAGTACAAATATTTGAGTAACGAATCTCACCTCCCAGAAACCCAAATATACCTTTCTCTGCGAGGAAAGATAAATTCCCTACTTCACCTGCAAAAGGAAACTTATAAATAACAATTTTGGGATGATTTTAAATGAATGAAATCCTTAGCTATTTATAGGAGAAATGAATTACTATGCTAAGAATAAAATAATTAAAAATATAATTTTTAATTATTATTAATTTTCAAATCCATCCCCCATTCTTTCTTTTCGGCTTTACAAAATCAACAAATTATTGGTGCACCAACAATTTGTTGACTTCAACAAATTTGCACCAACAATTTGTTGACTTCAACAACTAGCATCTTGGTCCCATCTACACATTCACCAGAAACCCATCGGTTTGTTAAATGTCAATAATTTTTATGATGGCTTTATCGCATTTCTTATCCATGCAATAAAAAACTTTTTCGTTCCTTCCAATGCGAAAAAGCATTTTATTTGTGCTCACACTACTAATGAGCTACTTGATATGTTACAAGCTTATAAACCGGAGCCAGACCCTTGGACCTTTGTGTTCGAGCGTCCAAATGATGACGGTAACAGTAGCCGCAGTAAGAAGTATAAATTAGATTTAACTCTCCGCCTGTAAATATTTTCTTTTGTGTTGCACCACCCAAGTGATGTCTTCTAAACTCTACTTCTTTCCTTTAAAACATTGAGGACAATGTTTCGTTCTGGTTGGGGGGAAGGAATAGTCAACAATTGTGGAATTTTGGTTAAGTTTTTACTAATTTTTTGTTGTATAAACTAACTGTTGCTAACTTTTTGTGTTGAAGATGGCTGAATATGGAGTGTAGTGACTCTAGAAACGCATCTTCATCGTTTGAAAAAAAAAATTTTAAAAAATTCAGACATTTTCTTTTTCTTTATTCAGTTTTGATGTTCATTTTTCTTCTTCTTTTTAATTTCTCCTTTATAAATATACATTTTCAAATATTTGAGTCAAAGATGGCTGAATATGGAGTGTAGTACCTCTAGAAACACATCTTCTTATTTAAAAAAAAAACATTTCTTTTTCTATCATTTTAAGTGTAACTTTTCTAATTAATTTTTTTGCATTATTTTCACATTTCTGCATGCATATTTTCCTCTCATGTTTAGAATAGGTTGGGGGTAGAATGCTGTTTAAAAAAAAAAATTGATTTGTTTTAACATTGGATGATATGATTAATTTCAAATTTTAGTATTTGTATTATCTTTTGTCTTAAGTGATGTCATACTATGTTTGCTACTCTACATGTTGATGTCGGAGACAAATATGAGTTGCTTGAAGGAATGAACATGCCATAATAAGTACCAAGTGAGTTTTTTTAGCCTATCATTTTTCTTGGAGAGTAATCATTTTGCCCTTTTTTTTTATACAGCTTAGCAGTTTTATACACGATCTTTAGATTTTTTTGAGTTAACCCTAAAAGAAAAAAATTATAAATTAAAAAAAAAGAAAAAAATGTGTGTTGCTACATTTGGAGGCCCATCTAACTAGTAGATATGGAAGATTATTTAGAACCCTAAAAGACGATGGAAAGGCTATTTTTGATCCGTTTGAGCCTTTCTAACCATCCATTTTATGAAATATCCATAGTTAACCATTTTGAGCCTTAAAAAAAATATTTTTTTTGACAAACTTATCATCTTGACCCACTCCGATTTGGATTATTACCCAATATCTTACATGTTTCATCACCTATTTATGTTTGAGAAAAATGTAAATAATTATTTTGTTCAGTGAAGTTGTGCCAAACAAAAAAAAAATTGTTGTTTCAAAATAAAAACTAATAACAATAATAGGTGAAATCCACCTTGCAACTTCTAAAAAAAAAAATCTCTGCATTTTTCTCAAACATATACTTTGTTTTCCTTATTACCCCTCCTTGTTAGCCATGTCCCTAGCCTACGTTACGTCCTAATAAAAGTCCTTCTTTATTTTCGGGAACTATAATCTGAAGTAGAAGCTAGTTATATGGGCTAAAAAGATGTAGTGGTGCAAAAAAAATAAAAATAAATAAATTGGGTTGACTAGCATTTTTATTTGACTTGAGATCATATTATTTCTAAGTTGAGGGCATATTTCTTTCATCTTGGTGAGAGCATGTGATATCACTTCTTCATTATTTTCTCTCAATTACCATTCATTGGAGTGACTATTTTTATTGAGTTTAATTTCTTTGTGAGAGTGTCACTACTTCCAGTGAGATTTTGGGGTTTGACATGTCATTCTTGAAAGTAACTATGACAATCTATTAAGCTGATTCATGTGGATGGTTGATGTGGGTGTGATGTTTCTTTAGACTGAAGATAATGCTTATACTTTTATCTGATTGTTATCATTAGTCTGATTGAATAAACACGAGTGTTTAAAAAAAAAAATCATTTTGGATTTGAATTTTGTTTTCGCTTTATTTGCTAGGGACTAGCAATAAGCTGGTTGGGGGGTGTGTTGAGTCTTAAAAAATACATATTTATAAAGGAGAAAACCGTCATTTTACATTTCAAGTCTTACTAACAACCCTTACTTTTAAGTGTTTAAGCTTCTTGTAATTTAATTATGTGTGTTTTATTTTAATTAAGTATTTTATGTGTTTTAGGGGCATCATAGTCATTTCACAATAAACGAGAGATCAGACGGCAAAACGGACATCACTTTTGAACTCAGGACGGTCGAAAACCTTAGGAGGAGCATAAAAGGAAAAATGACACTGTTCACATGTACGGTACTATTCACATGTACGGTACTGTCTACGTTACTGTTCACGACACTGTTCACATAGACGGATCGATGACGTGGCATTGACCGATGATGTGGCATTGACTGATGAGGTGTCACGATCCTGTTGGACTAAAATTCTTATGTACTGTTGATGGTGACGTGGCAGCATATCAGTGGACCAAAAATCTCGCGTACGGTACATGCATCACACAGGATTATTTTCAACCAAACCGCGTTACTGTTCAACCCGGGTCAAACCGTGTTACTGTTCATCCACGTGGTCAAACCGCGTACTATTCACGTCTTGTTGATGATGATGTCCGAGCTTAAACTGTTTTTAATCTGATGGCCATGATTTACTCGATGTATCTATAAAAAGGGGACCTCCCCCCCTTAATTTGATATCTCTGAATCCATTTTTGGACTCCATTTTCTGTAATTCCTTCTATATCTTGTATTTTCTATGTATTTTAATAAATTTTCATTTTGCCCCTAGTTCAATTATGAGTGGCTAATTTTCTTTCAAACTTGGGTTGAAGGTAAAGTCTCAACATGTGTCATGGGCTTTATTTGGTAAATTTATTTTCTTTTCCCCTCTAATTTTTGTAGATGATTTGACTTTTCGTCGACAAATAATAATAATCTTGTCTAGTCAGGTTTCACCCCTGACAAGGTTATTATTATTTAACCATATTGATTAGAGTGTGGTTCATGAGGTGTGGATTCCCCCTCTCATGATTTAATTGGTATTAATAAGGAATATTTAGCCCATGATGCATGTTGATACGGATCCAGATACTCAAGTACGTCATTTCAATAGAATTCTCTTCAAATTATTCTCTCCATTTCAATTCCAATTTTAAGATAATCCAAATCATTTTCACCACAAATTCAACCACCCATTTAGAGAATTAATTCTACACACAATTAAAATCTACCTCCTCGTGGGATCGACACTTGTCACCATTGATCTATACTAAATAGATTCGTGCACTTGCGAGTTCAATTAAATTTGCACAATAGCATGCTCCATGTAGCTCATTATGAAACGACCAAAAGCCACAATGTAATCCAATTACTTGGTGCAACGTATCTGTAAGTGCCTACTAATGCACTCCAGTTGGAAGAGTCTGGTTTGAGAAACTTAGCAATTCCAAAATCTGAAACATGAGCTTTATGTTCCAAATCGAGCAACACATTCTTGCTTGATATGTCTTGATGAACAATTGGTGGAAAGCAATCACAGTGCAATTAAGATAGGGCGTCAGCTATGCCTTTGATCACATTCATTCTCTGAATCCAACCCAATTCTTCTGCTGCTACATCATTGCTCAAATTCGTGGCCAAGCTACCCCTTTTAAGATACTCATAAATTAAAATGGAGTGTCGGGCATGTGAGTAAAAGCCATAAAACTTCACTATGTTACGATGTCGTATCTTTGTCAACGCCTCAATTTCGGCAAAGAATTCTTTTTTATCTGCTATCTGATCACTAGGAAGGGGTGAGTTGAATTTCTTTACAGCTAGGAATTCCTTAGATGGTAGCTCAGCTCTGTAAACACTTCCATGCCCACCACTTCCAATGCAATACTTTGCGTCAAAATCATTTATTGCTCTTATGATTTCAACATAATCAAATTTCCCTTTGAAACTCAAAATTGAAAGCAGTCCTTGAGAGTTCTGGGAGCTTCTTTGTCCTTCTCCTAAGTCCAGCATTCACTTTTGAAAAATAAAGAAAATTGTTGTCAATACTATTGAAGTAAATAGTGCTCCTAAAAGAGGGAACACTATTATAAGCCACTTGCTTCCAAAACTCTGTTTATGTGGCGTTAGAGCTTTACATGTTTGCAGTCCTTTCACACTTCCACACAATCCCTTGTTTCCCTTTAATGATTCCAGTGGAGCATTTCGAAATGATGAATAACAAGCCCTGCATTTCTTCAAAACAACTTGGAATTGATCCGGAGAGGCTGTTGTAGGAGAGGTTTAACTTCTCCAAGCTTTCTATGTTGAAAAGTCAAAACATCTTTTTGACATGCATAACCTTCTAACCGCAATGTTGGAAGCATGTGGATGGAATCATGGAAAATGAAGCCAAATGAGTTGGTGAAGCATGTCACAGTTTGACAAATTCACAACAACTTTAACAATTGGCAAATTGTTGGTAGGCACCGAATTTGTAATAGTGCAAAATACTTCCTATAAATAGAGAGAGTTTTTCATTTGTTATGTATCCCTAAATTTGTTAAACTTATAAGTTTCTAAGCTTTTTGAGAGTTCTGAGAGTGTGAGCAATTTGAGAGTATGTGTGAGAGTACTGGGTGTATTTGAATTATGGGAAAGTGTGGTTTTTTTACTCAAATAATTGTTAATAATACAATTATTTTTTTCTCTTGCTCCCGTGGACGTAGGCATATTGCCGAACCACGTTATTATTTTGTCCTTTATTTTTCTGTAATTATTTGGTGTGCTTGATTCTGCATTCCACGTACAACAAATGGTATCAGAGCCAACGGTTCGTACATGGGGATCTGATTATTCATGTATATGTTTCACGCTTCACAAATACTAGAATTTGTACTTGTAAGTAGTGTGTATTTTTGCATGTCTAGGAAAGTTCTGTCAACAAAGAGATAAGAGTCTAAGGATTCTGGTTTTTAATTGGGACCGAGTTCCCATCTAGTTTCTTAGGAACTTTCCTGGTGCATTTATTCATATGAAATTAACATCATAGAGACTGTTTTTCAAGTGGAAATAGTTCGTTAAGAAAATGGTAGAAGGTGAAACTTCCAGAATTGGGGAGAGATCTACCGAGACTATTTCAGGAGACACTTTAGGTGGGAGGCGAGATTTGTCAAATCGCTATTCAGCACCTATTATAGGAGGCTAAAAGATCGATGTTGAAAAGTTTGATGGGAAAATCAACTTCAGCATGTGGAGGTACGAAGTTATGGATGCCCTTATTCAAATCGATCTCGATGTTGTTCTAAAAAATAAAAGACACTTGTATGATGAAGAAATTTGGGATCGTATGAATGAAAAAGCTTGTGGTCAGATCAGATCTTGTTTGACTAATGAGGTGAAATACTTGGTGAAAGATGAGGAGTGTGCGATGACTTTGTGGCGTACATTTGAGGAGAAGTATTTGCTAAAAAGTCCTAAAAATTGCCTTCATGCAATGAGCCAAATATATGGCTTTCAAATGAAGCATGTGGTGTTAATGCACGATCATGTCTCAAGATTTGAAAATTTACTTGCTGATTTGAAGAATCTTGATGAATATATTAAATATGAAGTCAAGGCTATGATTCTGTCACACTCACTACCAGAGGAATATAACCATTTTGTGACTACCTTGATATATAGGAAGAGTGTGATCGTTTTCAAAGATGTTTACACAACATTGACTAACTTAGAGATTCGGAATAATGATAAAAATTCTGAATAAGCATCATCTGAAGCTTTAGTGAGCAGAGATTGGGCGATGGAGAAAAAAATGAAACATAGTGGAAAGAATTCTTGATCCAAATCGAGAACAAAAAAATATAGCTCGAGACGAGTGTGCCTTTTGTCATGAAAAAGATTATTGGAGGAAAGATTGTCCAAAGGCTCAAAAGAGAGATGGAAAGAAACCAGCAGCAGCAAAAATGGCACGGAAAGATGAGGACTCTGATTATTCACTAAGTATTACTTCTGCAGTATACGTGACTAGTTCAAGCAAGTGGATACTTGATACTGGAGCAACCTATCATTTGTGTCTTATTAAGCAATGGTTTACGAATTTTCATAATTTGGAATCCGGTGTAATTGTGATGGGGAATGATCAACCTTGTCGCACAATGGGGATGGAACAATTCGGCTCAAAATGTTTGATGGAATGGTCAGAGAACTGAAAGACGTTAGATATGTTCCAACTTTAAAGAAAAATCTAATTTCGGTGGGTGCTCTAGAAGCTAAAGGCTATAAGGTTACTATTGAAAATGACACAATGAAGTTCACGTATGGGGCTATGGTGATTCTACAAGGGGTTCAACGTCACAATTTGTATTATTTGAAGGGAGGTACAACTGATTAAGCAAATGTTGCTGAAGCGCACAGTGACACCACCAAGCTATGGCATGTACGAGTGGGACATGCTAGAGAAAAGTCTTTGCAAACTCTGATGAAACACAAACTCTTAAAAGGTACCAAAACTTGTAAATTAAATTTCTGTGAGCATTGTGTAGTAGGTAAGAAAACAAGGGTCAAATTTAGTACCGCTACTCATGATACTCGTGAGATCCTTGAATATGTTCACAATGATGTACGGGGACCAACCAAGACTGCATCAATTGGTGGAAACCATTATTTTATTATATTTGTTGATAATTTCTCTAGACGTGTATGGGTGTACACTATGCGAGCAAAGGATGAGGTTCTAGAGATTTTCGTGAAATGGAAGAAACTGGTGGAGACTCAAACTGACAGAAAGATCAAAGTATTACGATCTGATAATGAGGGTGAATATATTTCTGATCCATTCTTGCAAGTATGCTAGAACAAGGGTATTAAAAGATATTTCACAGTGAGACATACTCCGCAACAGAATGGTGTGGCTAAACATATGAATCGTACTTTACTGGAGAAAGTACGGTGTATGTTATTTAATGCTGGTTTAGATAAAAAGTTTTGGGCTGAGGCTGTGAGTTACACAAGTCACTTAATAAATCGGTTGCCTTCTACTGCAATTGGAGGTAAAACTCCTATAGAAATGTGGTCTGGAAAGCATGCACAAGACTATGATTCCCTTCGTATATTCGGATGTCCAGCTTATTATCATGTCAAAGATGGTAAATTGGATCCTCGTGCTAGAAAAGCTATCCTTGTGGGATTCAAAGGTGGAGTAAAGGGTTTCAAGCTTTGGGATCTCGAAGACAAAAATTTTGTGTGTATCAGAGATGTCACGTTTGATGAAGCTTCAATAATGAAAGCTTCAAGTTCTCAACAGGTGGAGAACAAGACCACATAGGTATTGCAGCGGGTAGAGTTTGATGCAACTTTATATGTACCTGTTAGTTTTACATCAGAGAATGGTTCAACTATAGAAGTGACACCTAGAGTTGAAGAAGAGATTGTTTCTTCTGATGTCCCACAAAATGAAGGAACAATTGATGATGTAAATAATGATGATTCTATAGCAATAAGGAGGCCAAGAAGAGAGATAAAGAAACCCAGATGGCTTACTAAAGACATGGTGGTAGCCTATGCACTTCTAGTTATTAATGATGACATCCCCAACACTTTCGGTGAAATATTACACAATAGTGAAAGTGATCAATATAAGTTAGCCATGGAAGAAGAGATGGAATCTCTCCATCAAAACCAAACTTGGGAACTTGTGAAGTTACCAAAGTGGAAAAGGGCTATTGGTAATAAATGGGTCTACACCAATAAACAAGGATCTCCAAATCAGACAACTCCTCAATACAAGAGAAGGCTCGTTGCAAAAGGTTTTGCTCAGATGGAAGGTATTCATTATAATGAAGTTTTCTCTCCAATTGTAAAACATACTTCCATTCGTATCCTACTTGCCTTGGTAGTTGAATATAGTTGACTCGATTGGATGTCAAGAAGACATTCTTGCATGGAGATATGGAAGAGGAAATCTATATGACTTAGCTTTGTGGTTTCAAAGTTACTGGAAATCTATATTCTCTTAGGTTAGTCAAATTACTGTAGAATTGGTGGTTCTCAGAGGCTCCCAAATGTAGTTAATTTGCCATATGAAGTTTGCAAATGAAGTTGTCCAAAAAAACATATGATTAATTTAGGTTTTTAGTTTTGTAACCTATATAATCTTACATTTTGAATTGAAACCCAATAATTTTTCAATTTTCATGTGTAAATAACATAAAATTTGATAGCCAATAAATTTCATGAGATATCATGTCACAAATACCTTTTGCAAGTTTCATTGAAAATTAATGATCGAATTAATAAAATAGTAACAATAAATCATTTAGAAATATGTAACTTTTTACTAAAAATTATTGAAGTTAAATATTTCAAATAAAATTTATGTTGAAGACGCCATAGTGGTCAAATATGGTCAAAAGACTTTACTAAGTCACATAAAAAAATTAATGAGGATTTTAATTGGTTAATTGTCTAAATTTCTTTTCATTTCATATTATAAATTTTTTTTTGCAGTAATCAAGTTATTTTTTGAAATACACTTTTTTTAAAAAAATTTGTTTTAGAGTTTTGAACATTTTGGACAAATTTTATTAATTGGAGTAAAGTTAGACACCAAAACATGTGATTACAAATTCAACTGGTAAAAATAATTTCCTAAATATTCTAGACATTTTTTTTAATTTCTCATTAAGAAAGGTCATCTAAGATTTTTTTTTTATAGCATTTATATATAAATTACTTTCAGAAATATTCTCGTATTTATATTAAAAATTTTTATTGAAAATACTCTTTTCTAAGTATCATTTGTGTCATATGTGAAACACAAAATTCTCAAGAATATGTTTGTCTTTATATATTAAAAAATTATTAATAAAGTAATACAGTTACTTATTTGGTCAAATACCCAAATTGTTGAAGTTATTTATTTATTTATTTTTAAAAAAAAAAACGAAATAAGTGCTGAATGATGACTTACAAACCATGAAGGTATAAATGATGATTGTAGATTCGTGTGGATGTGTTGAAAATTAATCCTTCTATCAAGTTTCGCAGTACTGATTTTTCATGCTTCCATTAATTTTATCCGTTGGATTTCAGCCGACAAATCCAACGAATAATAGCCGCGGGCTGTAACTTTAGCCGCTGCCCAGATTTAAAACGACATTATTAGTCTGTGGTGATGGGTTGAATAATTCTCTAATTCGCAATGCTAACATTCAGATCACCTTTTCAAAAACAAATTCACATCACAAAATGGTAGTGGTCCATGTCTAAAATTGGAAGGACAAATTATGCCATTACTGAAAATCAAGTATGAGTTAGAAAACTGTACATATATGCTTAATTGAAAGACAGAGGCCTAAAATAATTGCAGAATAGATTTATTATCATGGCTAGTTCGCTTGACGTCCCTGGATTTAATTGGCACACTTAAATTTGACGAATAAAAATCAGGAAGAATGATATATATTCCTAATATTTCTCATTTTTTCACCTAAATCTTGTATGTTTTTTCAATTACTCATTTCATCTATGACCAGTAAATATTTTTTAGTCCCTATCGTTAAAGTCAATTATTTAGTTACTTCCTATATTTTAAAAATTACTCAAAAGCTTCTTGTTGTCAATTTGTTTCTATTATATCTACTTATTAATTTATTTTTTACTTTTCACATTTTCATATTTATAATTCACATGCTGAAAATTTGTAATTTACAAATTTTGAAAACAACGATGACCATTAATTGATGAGGGATAGAATACATTTTAAATTCAACTACAAAAGATTATTAAATTTGTAATTTAACTGTTAAAAGAATCATGAATTCAATTCTTGTTTCAGAAGTAAACTTGGTTTGAAACTCGTCTTTCAATCCCACACTCAGTTTCTCATGGAATATAGTGAATTATTCCTGAAAGATAGCGAAAGCATGCAATATTAAGGGCCAGTTTGGTAATGCTGCAGCTTTTAAAATAATTACTGTTAGCTGTGCTGTAGAAATAATCAGCTGTGAAGAGAATCAGTTAAGTGTTTGGTAAATTTTATTTTCAAAAGTATTGTAAATTTTGAAAGCAGTTATGGGTGTTTGGTAAATTTTAGAAAATAAATTACTAAAATATACATAATGTAGGATGAAATTTACTTATACATATAAAAATGTACAAGTACAATATCTCGTTGAATCAAATAATTTTTTTTAATAAAAATGTGGAATTGGCATATTAACTTAAACAAGATAAACGTAAGACTTTCTATTTTGATTCTTTTTATTCTTATGGAGAAAACGAAGCGTCTTGATAGTTGAAGGAATTTCCCTTATGACACGCTGCCTGAGCTCCCCAGTTCTTAACTCTTTATAATATCTTTGAAATAAATTAACAAAAAGTTTATTATTTTATTGAAACGCGTCTTGGTTACATTATCTAATTCAACGATTCTACTTATCATACTTTAAAAAATAAGCTACCTAAATAGTTATAAGAAATATGTTTTGTTGATTTAGAGTGAAGAATTCAAAATAATTTTAACTAATTTTAAAATAATTGCTATTATCTTTAATTGTGTATTATAATAATTTTAACTAAAAATAAAATTTATGCTATAGTGATTTTTTTTAAATCTTAAAACAATTGATATTTAAAATTTATTTCCAATTTAAATAAGGATAATTTCAGGTTTAAGTAATAATTGTAAGGATATTTATGGAATTATATTAAAGGATAAAATTGATTCTCAAAATCAGAATCTAAAAGTTACTCATTCTCTGCTTTTCAAAATCAGTTGTAGGAGGAACTGATTCTGGCAAAAATGATGTTGATTTTTTTTTACCAAACACCAAAATTAACTTTTAGATTTTTAAAATCACTTTTAACCCTCCCAAAAGCAATCCCAAACGGGGCCTAAAGGTTGCGCGTGGTAGATTTGATACCACTAGTTTGTGGACTAGACGAACTTTTTTAATAATATTTTTCATATAAACTTTAGAGAAACATCACTTAACAATAATCAACTTTAGATCTTGCATGCGTTCAACACTCAACAGATACTTAGGTAATGAAGCAGATAATTAATTGCAATATTTTATTTAGCCACATAATCCAAATGTCTCACGTGCAAATCACGTGACATGCTTTGCCTTCCCCAACCTCTTCCCCTATCAAGAGCTTATCCAAAATAAGATATTGAACAAAGAGTAGTTACAAGAATGGGCAAGTAATTGTGTAAAGGTTTAAATAGTATTGATTCACTGGTACAGATTTATACACATCTACAAAGCAAGTAAAAGGAAATAATTAAAATGATCCTAAATTAAAGGAATTAGATATACAACAGATTGTTAGCCTTGACAGAGAGTTGATGGATGCTGTGGTGGAGATGATTGCTTTGAATCAAGGATTTGATAAGAGGTGGATGAGATACTTTCCTAATAAGTAAGCAAATGTATATATATATATCACTTCACAAAAAAAAAATAAATAAATAAAGAGAAAATTCACAGAGCTCGTGTCTTGATAGTTTCATATCCAAGCGAAGGTCACATAAACCCCATTTTCCAATTTGCCAAACGATTAACTTCTAAGGTCTCAAAATCACTTTATCCATAACAAACTTCATTTACAAATCCACAAAACCATTACGCCCTCCGATTCAATTCAAATCGACACATATCAGACGACAATGATGATGACGGCTTCGCGGAAGCAGAAAGCATCTATGCTTATTTCCAAAACATGTGTAGTGATTTAGATGCCTTGTAAGCCGAATGGCAACTAACCACTGCCCAAGGATCTTGTCAAGACCTGATCAAGATGCAATATTAACCAGCAACTGATCTGTATCTTCAATGACGATACTGATAATGATTCGGAACAATGATTAACAAGATTAAGAAAAACAAAACACACACTCACAAAAACAAGTTTTAACGTGGTTCAATTATGCAAGAATGCACAATCTACATCCACGGGAGAAGCCACTGAAAACGCTTTATTAATGAATCAAGGTGGTT
The DNA here is from genome assembly GCA_030448925.1 of Citrus cavaleriei. Classification (NCBI taxonomy): domain Eukaryota; kingdom Viridiplantae; phylum Streptophyta; class Magnoliopsida; order Sapindales; family Rutaceae; genus Citrus; species Citrus cavaleriei. Next base: position 60,300 of record JAUJEN010000342.1, read on the forward strand.
TTGACACAGCTTATACAGGGAAAGATACAAGGAACAAGAAAACTCTCTCTCTCTTTCTTCTTCCTCTCTAGAAAGCTCACGAAATCAATTGCCAATCTGCTTCAACAATCAGCCTTTTATGCAGCTGATAAGAAAACCCAGATTGCACCAGATTGTAACACGTGTGTAACGGCTTTTAACTGATTTGATTCTCAGTTCACATGCCTGGCCACGTGAGTCACTTAAACCTTACCAAAACGACTAAAGCCAGCGTCGTTTGTTCAAGCTCAAAACGTCCCGTGCCATCCTGTGACAAGTGAAAACACTTACTCAAGATGCCGCCGTATCAAGTACATAAGTTTTGAATTCAATGCACTTTAGTCCACACTACTCCACCTTCAAACACATGCTGAATTTAGCTGTAGGAACCACTTTAGTAAGAATATCAGCTGGAATCTCATCTGTATACACCTTGGACATCTTCACAGCTCCTTTAGACACCTCATTTCTGATGAAATGCAGTTTGATGTCTATATGCTTGGTTTTTTTTCATGATGTGTAGGATTCTTGCACAAGTGAATGGCACTAGAGCTATCACAGTAAATTGTCATAGACCTTTGCTTAATTCCCAACTCACCAAATAACCCTTGTAACCAAAGAGCCTCTTTCACAGCTTCAATAGCAGCTGTATACTCAGCTTCTGTGGTTGAGAGTGCAACCACATGCTGCAGGGCTATTTTCTAGTTAATAAGGCATCCATTGTACATGAACATATAGCCCGTTAATGACCTCCTTTTGTCCAAGTCTCTTGCATAATCTGAGTCTACAAAACCCAGCAAGCCATCACTTCTCTCTTTTGATCTGCCATACACTAAGCCATAGCCTAAAGTACCATTTATGTACCTCATGATCCACTTGATAGCCTTCCAATGTTCCCTTCCTGGTGCAGTCATATATCTGCTAAATACACTCATGGCATGAGATATGTCTGGTCTTGTCAATACCATGGCATACATTAAGCATCCCACAAAATTTGCATATGGCACATTTTCCATGTCAATCCTTTCTTCATCTGTTTTGGGACTTAACAGATTGCTTAGTCTGAAGTGAGCAGCTAAGGGAGTTTGTACAGGCTGTGAGTCCAGCATCTTATAAGTTTCTAGAACTCTAGTCAAATACTTCTCTTGAGTAAGAAATATTTCTCCTTTTATTCTGTTCCTTTTAATTTCAACACCTAAAATTTTCTTGACAAACCCCAAGTCCTTCATATCAAATTCAGATTTCAGCATCAGCTTCAATTCTTCTATTTCATCTCTGTTTTTGCAAGCTATCAACATGTCATCTAAATACAGAAGAAAATATATGTAGAGTTTATCTTTAAATAGCTTGAAATACACACAACAATCATAGCTGCATCTCCTAAAACCATGAGTTACCATGAACTCATCAAACCTGAGATACCATGGCCTTGGTGACTGTTTTAAACTATAGAGTGATCTCTTAAGCAAGCATACATGTTTTGGCGGCTTTATGGGATTCACATACCCTTCAGACTGAGTCATGTATATCTTTTCTTGAAGTCTTCCATGCAAAAAATGCAGTCTTGACATCAAGTTGATCAAGCTCCATGTCTTGAACTGCAGTTAAAACTAAAAGCACTCTTATTGATGCATGTCTTACCATTGGAGAGAAAACCTCCTTGAAATCAATTTATTCCTTCTGTGTATACTCTTTTGCCACCAGCCTTGCTTTGAATCTTCTTGGCTCAAAACCTGTCAGTCCTTCTTTTACCCTAAAAATCCATTTGCAGCCCACAATTCTTCTGTTTCCAGGTCTTTTTATAAGTTCCCATGTGTTGTTTTTATACAGAGATGTCATTTCTTCGTTCATGGCTTCTTGTCATTCTTTACTAAAGTTACTTTGAATTGCCTCTTTAAAACTTTTAGGTTCATCATCATCAATCTCATGAGCAGCTGTTAGTGCATATGCAATAAGATCTACATATCTATACCTTTTTGTTGGTCTGATTTGCCTCTTAGCTCTGTCTCTAGTTAGCTGATAATCTTGCTCCTATACTTGTGATTCTTGTTCATGTCGTGAGGTATCTGAGTCTCCTGAACTGTCAACAACTTCACCTGAATTTGCAACTTCAAGTGGTTCATTATGGCTCGGTAACTCCACCTCAAAATGTTGTTGTGTAGTAACTTCTGAATCACCATATGTTTGTTTTTGCGGAGATTTCTGGTTTATTAGTTCTCCTTTATTAAAGACTACATCTCTGCTTATGATATATCTTGGTGGTTTTAAATTTGTTCACCAGATTTTGTAACCCTTGACTCGTTCTGGATACCCTATGAAAAAACCTTTTAAAGCCCTAGGTGCTAAATTTCCTTGGCTTGTATGAACATAGGCCGGACAGCTAAATGCTCTCAGGTTTTCATAATTTGCAGGTTGACCAGTCTATTTTTTATCAGGTGTTTTAAAATCAATGGCTAAATAGGGACTTAGATTTACCAAATAGCATGCAGTTAATAATGTCTCCGCCCGCAAAGTCTTAGGAAGATTGGTTGTTGCCAGCATACTCCCCACCTTGTCCATGAGAGGTTTATTCATCCTCTCAGCCAAGCCATTTTGCTAAGGAGTCATTCTCACTGTCTTGTTTTGTGCAGAAAGCATCAAATCTTTGATTACAGAACTCTAAACCATTATCTGTTTTGAGTTTTTTTAACTTTCTTTCCACATTGATTCTCCACCAAGTTCTTCCACTCAGTGAATTTTTCAAAAACTTGGTCCTTGCTCTTAAGGATATACACTCATACCCTTCTTGAGTAATCATCAATGATAAACAAGAAGTAACTACTGCCTCCTAGAGATACATGTTGTGCAGGCCCCCACAAATCAGAATGGATATATTCTAATTTATCCTTGGATTTATGAGTTGACCTATTGAAACTAGCTATGGTTGCCTTCCCCCTCACAAAACTCCTAGCCTCTGATCTTATCAATTCCAAAGACACCTTGTTTATTCAGTTCTTTCAGCCCATTTTCTCCAATGTGCCCTAACCTTAGATGTTATAGTTTAGCACTATCAATGTTGGCATTTGTTGAGATACTAAATTCACCAGTGACAGTTTCCCCATCTAAGACAAAAACTCCATTTTTTCCTTAAACCCTTCATAATGGTTTTAGTGCCCTTGATTATCACCATTTTCCCATATTCAATTCTAACACTATAACCCATTTGGTCGAGCATACCCAAAGAAATCAGATTTCTTTTGAGATCAGGAACAAACCTAACTTGTTTTAGCTCCTTTATGGTCCCATCATAAAGTTTAAGTCTTATATTTCCAATTCCTATAATCTTACACACAACATTGTTTCCCATCATTACTCTATCCCCATAAAAATCATGAAATTCAGTAAAGTAACCCTTAACAAGACACATATGAAAAGTACAGCCTGAATCAAGAACCCATTTACCTTTGTCTTTGCTTTCTGTTGCTACACAGACACCATAAGACTCATATCTTTCTTCTTCCACCACAACTGCATCCCCATTCTAATAATTTTTCTTGAACTTTTTCTCGGGACAATCCTTCTTGAAATGTCCTTCCTTGTGGCACTGAAAACACCTCAGATTTTTTATCTTGTTTTTATTCTTATTTTGCTTTGTTTTCTTGCCCTCAGGTTTTACTTTAACAATCAAGCCTTCACCAGAACCATTAGCCATGGAATCTTGTTTCCCTTGTAGTTCTTTATTGTTAAGGATAGATTTAACCTCATCTAGAGACAATGTCTGCCTTCCATATATCAAGGTATCAACAAAGTGATCATAGGATTTAGGTAGATTGCTGGTCGGTAGAATGGCTTTACCCCCATCACTTAATGAATTATCAATGGTTTCCAAAGTATCACATACTTTGTTAAACTCAACAAGATATTCATCAAGTGATGAGCCTTCTGCCATTTTGAGTGTGAACATTCTTTTCTTAATGTACAATCTATTGGCAAGTGACTTCTTCATGTATATGCTCTCCAATTTTGTCCACAAAGCACTAACAGTGGGCTCCTTTGCTACTTCTCTGATCACTAAATCTGCAAGACTCAAAATGATGGTCCTTTTGGCCTTCTTATCAATTTCTGCCATTTCTTCTAGAGTCTTTGAAGAAGATCTTACCTTCCCATCTTTCATAATTACTGGTTGAAGGGCATCTCCAAGGCCTTGAGTTATCAACAAGGCCTCCATTTTTAATTTCCAAAGATTAAAGTCATTTTTTCCATTGAAGTTTTCTAGATCAATCTTAGCAGTAGCCATACTGGGATCCTGAACTAAGACTTTGATACCACGTGTAGTGATTTAGATGCCTTGTAAGCCGAATGGCAACTAATCACTGCCCAATGATCTTGTCAATACCTATTCAAGATGCAATATTAACCAGCAACTGATTTATATCTTCAATGACGATGCAACACAATAATTCTTGATTGATAATGATTCGGAACAATGATTAACAAGACTAAGAAAAACAAAACACACACTCACAAAAATAAGTTTTAATGTGGTTCAATTGAGCAAGAATGCACAATCTACATCCACGGGAGAAGCCACTGAAAAAGCTTTATTAATGAATCAAAGTGGTTTTGACACAACTTATACAGAGAAAGATACAAGGAACAAGATAACTATCTCTCTCTCTCTCTTTTTCTTCTTCCTCTCTAGAAAGCTTACGAAATCAATTGCCAATCTGCTTCAACAATCAGCCTTTTATGCAGCTGATAAGAAAACCCAGATTGCACCAGATTTTAACTGATTTGATTCTCAGTTCACATGTCTGGCCATGTCAGTCACTTAAAACTTGCCAAAGGCGACTGAAGCCAGCATCATTTGTTCAAGCTCAAAATGTCACATGCCATCTCGTGACAAGTAAGTGAAAACACTTACTCAAGACACCGCCGTATCAAGTGGATAAGTTTTGAATTCAATGCACTTCTGCCCAATGCTCACAATTGGTCCAACGCTTCCATCTTTCTACCTAGACAACAAAATCCTAAACGACAATGATTATGATCTCAATCACTTTACATTAGACAAATCCATCAGCATCAATTGGCTCAACCAAAAGCCTGAAAGATTTGTCATTTATGTACCTTTCATAGGCATGGCTTGTTTAGGCAATAAACAAGTGAAAGAACTTGTGTGGGACTTGAAGAAAAGTTCTTTTTATTTATTGTGGATAATAAGAGATTATAAGGAAACAAATAAGCTCCCAAAAGGTTTTGTTGATGAGATTGGAGATAAGGGCTTGATTGTGAATTGGAGCCCTTAGCTAGAAGTGCTTTTAAACAAAGATGCAGGATGTCAATTTAGAACTCCAGAACTTTTAGTTGTCAATTTAGAACTCCAGAACTTTTAGTTTTTAGGACTTTTTATTTTAATTAAAGTCAATTATGGTATGTGTCTTGATCTTCTATTTATATTATAATTGTGATTTAATTTATCCTTTTAAGTTAACTTGGGGAAGTATGTTTACTTTGTTATAAATAGAAAGGTTTTGTTATTATTTTTTATAACTTCAATTATTTAACAAAACCCCTCTTTTATCATTCCCTCTAAATTATCTATCAAAATCTCTCTTGTAGAATCGGTTAGATTAAAGCATCATCTAATCTCGTTTTAAGCATTATTAAAAATCTCATTGAGTCATTTGAATTAGAACAAGATCTAGTAACACTTCATCAGTTAGTATCAAATCGATCTGTGCCAGTTACACAGCTTTCTTGGCCATCATATATGTCCACCACAAATCACCTAAATCATCCATCACCATTCATTCCAAAAACAAAAAAAATAAAAAATCACAAAATTTTTAAACCTTAGCCGCCACCATTGTTGCCACCACCTACTGCCAACCGCCATCGCCATTCAGCCAACCAACACCATCGCTAAACTCGCTAACCTCCACTAACCAAAGCCCTACCACCCGTTGTCTTTAACCACCTGCAAAACACCAAATTCTTGAGCTTCCACCTATTACCACCACCATCTCTGCCCACCGCCACTGTCATTCAACTCATCATTGGAATCATGGTCAGTTGTTGACTAAGACCCAACCGTCCATAGTCCTTGAATAGCCGCGCAACCACCGCGCAACCACCACGCAAACAACCCAAACTCGTGAGCACTCCACCAGCCGCTGCTAGCCACTCTTATCGTCAACCACTACCACTACAAGAATCCTCAGCCTCCATCGACCATCTCTGTCACCAAACACAGCCATAAACTGCCAAAAATCACAACCAAATCACCATAAGCCACCGCTACTTCAAGTCAATTTTCTAGCCAAAACGCCACGAATCTGGCCAATCTCTTTGGACCCAATCATGGCCACCAGCAATCGACCACACTAAACCTGAAAGTTTAGTCTTATTTACATTTTTGCCATCAATTTTATATTTGTAATTGAAATATTCAAAGGGCATCATGCTTTGGAAGCTTAATGAAAATTGCAGTCCTAAATATTTTCTTTCATGGTTGGATAAGGTTGATTAGGAATTTATGATTAGATTGCTGAGGTATGATTGAGTACACTTTGGAGTCAATTTTCTATTAACAGGTAGTGCTTTAGAATGGTGGACCAAAGTGCAAAGGCATAGATTACTTTTCACAGGTTTTTTTCAAAATTACTTCATGGACTCATATGAAATAAATGTTAAGATCGAGATTCATTCCTCTTGATTATTGTTTGGTATGACAAGTTATAAAATCAATTTCTAATTATGCTTCTGAATTTGAATAATTTTATAGATGCAAATATTATTATGAATTTGAAGAGGATACAGTTACAAGATCTGTAAGAGGGCTCAGTTTATATATTAAAGACAAGATACCTACATACACTATATACACCTTGCAACATGTAATTCTTTTATTGATGCAAATTGAATCGCAAATTGTATCACAAATCATAAAGGAAATAAGCCAAACATTGAAGCAATTATGACAACCTTATCCTCGATACCAATTTGAGATCCTTAGTCCTATCACAAGCCAGTAGCTTAAAGTGAAAAACATACAGATAAAAGAAGTTTGTGCCTCTCCATATGTTGAAGATGTGCCAAATGTTGCAGAAGAAAAGGTACAATTCATTATTGATTTAAAGTTTCAATTTGACAATTTGTGTGAGAATGTGCACGATGTTTCATTAGAGGACAAAACAAATGTAAAAGATGATGAGGTTATTGATCTATCTAAATTTTTTAAGAAAGATGAATAACCTCTTTTTGATTTGAGCATTGAGCCTAATAATATGGTCAATGTTGTGCAGTAAAATCGAATTAAAGAAGATGAATTGATCAAAATGGTTCTATCTCTTCACATTAAAGATAAAAAAGTTGTGTTTGAAAGAGATTTAATTGAAAAGGTAAAGTTCATTGGAAAGCAAATTGAGCGACGATTAGGGAAAGGCCAAAGTTATTTGACCATTGTTCGTTCTTGAAAGTCTTCATCACTTTTAAGAATGTATAAGCTAAGGAAATTGGTGAAGTATGGTTTTGAGAAAGATTGATGAGAAAGACAATAAGTTCGAATTACAAGATGACTTGGTCTTACACTACAAGTTTCACCCTCCTAAATATATTCAAACTCAAGGATAAGTTTCTTTTAGGAGGGGGAGAATGATGTAGGACGTTAATTTAAGATTCTAGAATTTTTTTTATGACTTTTTATTTCAATTAAAGTCAATTATGGTATGTGTCTTAGTCTTCTATTTCTATTATAATTGTGATTTAGTTTTTCTTTTTAAGTTAACTTAGGGAAGTAGGTTTGTTCTATTATTAATAGAAAGGTCTTGTTATTGTATTCATAACTTCAGATTCAATTATTTAATAAAACCCCTCTTTTATAATTTCCTCTTAGATTATCTATCAAAATTTATCTTATAGAGTCGTTTGAATTAGAGCGTCATCTAATCTTATTTTAAGCGTTATTAAAAATCTCATTGAGTCATTTGCATTAGAATAAAATCCAATTACATTTCAATTAGAGTATAACCTAATTATGTTAGCTTTGTCTAGTACTAGAATGATATTAAGTGTTTCCTACCATATCAATTCCGCTTCCGCTACGCCCGCTCTATCACTTGTTTAGGCAATAAACAAGTGGAAGAACTTGTGTGGGGCTTGAAAAAAAGTTGGCATGATGGTAATAATTCTTAGCTATCATAAATCTAACAGCTGGCATTTCTTTTTCTAAATATGGCAAAGGAAACTCAGTGGAATGTTGGGCCAAAAGCTGGAAACTTCGTTTAGAAATACACCTCAACAGCCAGGTGTCAGCCAGGTGTCCAACATAATCTTCATTGTGTAAGTAATCTCTGCAAAGTGAAGGACAAATGTATACATAACCTGTGTGCTCCATGCAACTAGTTACAAATTGATCAAAAAACCACGGCGTAATCCAATCCTTACCTGGTGCAATGTATCCGTTAGTGCCTGGAAATTCACTGCAATTGGACGAGTCTGGCTTGAGAAACTTGGAAATTCCAAAATCAGAAATATGAGCTTCATATTCCAAATCCAACAACATATTCTTGCTTGATGTGTCTCGATGGACAATTGGTGGAAAGCAATCATAGTGCAAGTAAGATAGGCCATCAGCTTCTTTAAGCACGTTCATTCTCTAACTCCAACCCAGTTCTTGTGCTGCTGCATCATTGCTCAAGATGGCGGCCAATCTACCACTTTCAAGAAATTTATAAATTAACCAAAAAGGAGTGTCGAACATTTTAACAAAAACCATAAAACTTCACAATGTTTCGATGTTGCATCTCTATCACTGCTTCAACTTCAGTCAAGAATTCTTTATGATCTGCCACTCGATCCCTACGAAGTGGCAAGTGGAATGTCGTGACAGCAATGATTTCCCCAAATGGTAGCTCATCTCTATAAACATTTCCATGTCCACCGTTTCTAATGCAAAACTCTTCATCAAAATCCTTTGTTGCTTTAATGATTTCATCGCACATGATTTTCCCTTCGAAATTTAATATCAAAAGCAATCCCTGAAGGTTCTGTTGGCTGCTCTGTCGTTCTGAGTCTGACTTTCGTTTTCAAAAAACAAAGCAAATTGCTATCCTGTGCTACTGAAACAAATAGTACTCCTAAAAGAGGGAATAGTATTATGATCCACTTGGCTCTAGAACTATGTTTGTATGAGCTGAGAGCGTTACATGCTTGCAATCCTTTCACGCTTCAACTGGAGCGCCTATTAGGAATTGGGCCCTATAATTAATTTTATGATACGTCAATGAATGACAAGCCATGCATTCCTTCAAAGCAATTTGGAATGAACCAGAGAGGTTGCCGTGGGAGAGGTCCAACCTTTCCAAGCTTTCCACATTGCAGATCGGATACGGCATTTCTCTTCTAAGAAAGTTGTGACTGAAATCTTATTCTGAAAGTTGAACTACCTTCTCCAATTCCTTTGGCAATTCTTGAAAAAACTGGTTCTTGCTCAAGTCCAAGTAGTGCAATTTCAGAATTTGCCTAGACTTTCTGGGATTGAACTGATGAATCTATTTATAGACAAGCCGATGTCCTCAAGTTTAATGAATGAGCTGATTTCTGGAGGTAGACGTCCAGTAAATTGATTCCATTTCGGAATGAGCTTGGTTAGAGAATTTAATTTTCCAAGGTCATTTGGAATCTCCACAAATAAATGATTAAACAAAAGATCAAATGCATGTAAGTGAGATGATTTTCCAATCTCACATGGTATATCTCCAGTACTGTTATTCATCGAAACATTGAGAGTGCCTAATTTTGGGCATTTACTCCAAATAGATGAGATTTCACCATAAAAATTGTTGCAGCTGAGATCTACGAAATTCAGGTTAGGATAAATATCCAAAGCTTCTGATATATTTCCACTAAGATTATCTCCATCAAGGCATACTCTGACTAAGCTCGTGCAATTTCTCAAGCTTTTAGGAATTGTTCCGCGAAGATGGCTTTCATTGACACCAAAAAACTCTAGTGCTCCACCTCGACAAATGTTGTGGGGGTAAATAACCAGAAAGTGAATTATCAATAAGAACAACCGAACCGAATTGTTCAGTTTTACATAAAGAAGGAGGGATTGTGTCATTCAAATAGTTGGAGTGCAAGAAAAGAACCTCCAAACGAGTTACAAGGCAAATCTCAAAAGGATTATTCCAGAAAAATCATTAGCCTGTAGAGAAAGGAACTGGAGCTTGGAGAGACTACCGATTTGAGGTGGGATGATAACAAATAATCATTAAAGCTGAGATCAAGAAAAGCAAGATGAAGAAGCGATGAGAATGAGAACTCACGAAGCGTATCACTTGCGGTGCGTTTGGTAATGATGTGTGGCAGCTGGGTTGCCAAAGCCCAGCTCTCAAGGTGTTTGATAACACCTTACAGCTAGGTTTTGGCAGTTCAACAGGCATTTTTTTCAATTTTAGTCCACAATGATGGCTTTTACTCAATAGTCTTAAAAATTACAGCACCACACTCTAAACGTACCCTTAATCTTGTATTTGTGAGGCTGATGTTGGTGACTCTTTCAGCGTCATTGGAACTGATTCTGGACCAAGCACACGGGCTTAACTTATTGGATGGAACATTTTGTGGTGAGGTTAATCCCGGACGGAAGGAGAGATCGGTTATGGCTTTGGGCTGGCTTTCCATTTTAGAAGAGCTTGAGCCTCTTCAACCGAATCAGAAGAACCAGGAAGTGAAAAATTTAATCTAAAAGATAGGATCAAGAAGACAGGTAAAGCAAGTATTGTATCAAGATTCAAGAGTGGGTGAACCCCTTTGTATTGAAATGGAACAATGGCTCAGAAACATGCACACTGGGAGCTAAATTATTAGAAACAATACAAGAGAATTAAAGCGATTCAGGATTGGATATCGATTTGAAGTCAACAAGTCAAGGCGTCAAGTAAAGCTTAGTGAAACAACAAAGAAGCGAGACGAAGAAAATTCGGGAAATCACTGTACTACAACTGGGTCTTTTTATTGTGTTATACTGTTATTCACTATAACAAAACAGGGTATCTGCGAAAATTTGTTAAAATATTCACAAATTTAAGTTATTAAAATATTAAAAATTATTATTTTACTAAAATTTTGTAAATTTAATTTATTATAATACATGGCTTTTCTTTAAAATTAGAAAAAAAAAATTTCATCCAACTTACCTGTTAGGATCCTACAGTAGATACAGAAAACACACCGCTCCTTGAATTCATTTTTATCACTTCAATAAAATCCTCGATAAATTTTTAAACCCGATTCCACCATTGATTGATGTTCAATCATTTACAAAACACTCAGTTGAAGGGAAAAAATTGTAGTCGTTTTAAGCTCGCATTACATATATTCCTTCGAGAATAGCTTAGTTGGGATCGATTCCCCTCACACTAGGAAGCTTTCATTTTCGTTTCATAGGGTGGGATGGACTTAAGTTAAAGGTAAAATGGAGAAAATAAAAAGGACATGGTTCAAATAGGAAGTGTGCTTTTTTATATTGCTGCATGGTAAAAGCTCATTTAATCTTTATATTTTAAATTAAAAACTCTCTCAATTCTTATATTTTTTAAAAATATTTCAAGACACCGCTACTCTAAAATATATTATATTTCTAACCTTTTTTTTTCTTTATTTCTATAGTAATACACTTGCAATAATATTCTTGGGGATATTAATGAAAAAAAGTTAATTCATGAAATTAGCCTTAAAAATAAAACAAAAATTAATTTATGTTTTTATGTTATTGTTTTACTTTTAGGATTAGTTTAGTAAATTAAAATTTTAAATACGATTATTAGTAAGATTGTTGAAAAGATATTAAAAATTAGTTTAAGTTGGCTATTATTAATTTATTTATAAACATTTATTAGCAAGATTGTTGCAAATTAAAGATACAAGAAATACTAGTTATTTCATACTAATATATAGTAGTTAATTTACTACTAAATAATTATTTGTTAATTTACTATTTAATTTTTTTTAGAGATAAATTCATTAATGTCAAGAATATTGTTGTTAGGATATTATTATAAAAGAAAAGAAAAAGTAAGAGTAAGAATATAATATATTTAATAACCGGAGTATATTAAGGTACTTTTTAAAATACAAAAACTAAACGAATATTTAAGTTAAAATATAGATAATAAACGAGCATTTATCCACTACACATTTGTGTTTGAAAAAAACTAGTTCTATTTTTGCAAGGCAACGCACATGGTATGGTATATATGTTTAATGTGAGTTTATGCCTATTTCCATATTACTTACCTTATTAATTAAATTTTTCTCCCACACACAAATTATGCATTCATTCTTTTCCAGGCATTAGACAATTTCGTTTTTTTTTCCCCAGTCTGAGTTAGACACTTGGTAGTATTAAGAAATTAAGATGCAATCCGCGTCTCCTTCTTTTCCGACTGATGAAAGTTTTAGGTTCTGCCACATGTCTCTACATTTTCTTTTATTAGCTAGCAATAAGAAAATAGAAAATTTAAAGGTAGCCTAGGTGAGACGGAAAAATATAAAGGCTCTAATCTCCTTAATTTTCTTCATTTTAATTTGAACAATAAACATGTTGCTGTTGACTACTGGCTCAAATTAATTCCTATTTTCACGATGTAACACCCAACTTGAATAGTGTAAATAGCATAAATCTTGATTTTTTTATTAAAAATAATTGAAGTTAAAATAATTTTGTGGCCATTTTAGCATTTTGTACCTTATAATAAGACTAAAGTAATCAAATTAATTAAACATATATTAAAAGCACCGTAGCAGTCAGAGATGGTCATGACTCATGAGACCTTGCAAATTGATTTTAAAAAAAAAGAAGAAATTCACGAGGATTTTATTTGTCTAATTATCCAAATTTCTTCTTTATTTGGAATTATTAAAATTAAGTCATGTGAATTTTTATAATTTTTTTTGAAAGTGTGGGGTAGATTAATCACCACGCTTTTAAATATGGATGATGATTCCTTTTTTTTTTTTTTTTTCAACTCCGTCTAATAGTCCTTTCTTGTTAAATAAGTGGTTAAAATTGAATTCTAAATTTTAATGTTGACAATCAAGCTAATTTTTTTTTAACTTTATTTAGAATTAAGTTAATTTTTTTAAAAAAATAAGTTTGAAAAACAAAGAGAGATTACGAGGGGAAAAAACAAGAAAAGGAACATAATCCTTTAAATATACGCAATATAATTACTTCTTCTCATCAAATTTTAGTATGCTATGATTATAGTCTGTGGTGATGGGTTGTATTCAATGGTACTTTCATGACAACATGAATAATTCTCTCATTCCCCATAACATAATTATTCACATCACAAAACGGTTGTGGTCCAAGTCTAAACTGAAATGGACAAATAATGCCATTAGTGAAACACCACAAAATGGTAGTGGTTACATCCATTACTGAAACGTCTTAATCAAGTATGAGTTACCTGTGCGGTGATCTTAATGGGTTATACGTAATTGAGGGATTTCACAAGGATTTCAAAGGGGGTGTTTCCCCCATCACCAAGTACATCTACATGCAAAATATAAAAGAGGCATAAAATAAGTGGAGGATAGATTTATCATGGGAAAATTTGCTTGACGTTCCAGGTTGGGTGATTGGTACACTTGAATTTGAGTAATAAAAATTAAGGAGAGTGACGTTTATTAATATATTTTCTCTCCCCTTTTTTCTTTCTCACTTGGTTTTTTTGGTTTTTAAATTACTTATATATTTCTACCAATTGTTCCTTTGATCTCTACAATCTAAATCAATTATCCTACTAGTCTTTTTTTTTAATACACTGATATATTACAATCAGAGCTCTACTGATATTTACAATCAAATATTAATCGGGACTCTCCTGAATAATCATGTTACAGTATAGCCCGAATGTCAATCCTCACTTAAAGCTGGAGGGAGATCTACTCTCACTGTTATATTACAAGGAGATCGATTTTACCCCAATATCATGAAGAGACAAATAAACCCCTATTGTACAGGGAAGTCGAGTCCCAACACTAGCATCGCTAGGACTCATGGGTGTGCCAATGGACTATAAGCCCATTGGCAATTATCGTACTAGTCTTTATATTATAAAAGATTGTCAAAAGAGCTTTGTTGTTTCTATTCCTACTAAAACTTACTTATTTATTATCTATTTTGCACTTGATTGTCAATATAAAATACAAAGCTTAATCTTGGCCACTTACATTATGCAAAGAGAGGAAACTGGGGGGGGGGGGGGGGGGGATTAAAAATTAGATACATAAACTCGATTTTAGCTACTCAATACTAGTGACTCAAAAACTCAATCTTGATAAACACACTGAATTAAACACGACTTGCCCCGACCTACATGTCGGATTTGAGGTGAATTGTGTGGACTAATAACTAAAACTTGTGGCAAAAATTTAATTCACGAAAATATGCATATAATACGGCATTTTTTATAAACACATAACAACCTCTGTGCCTTTTCTCAAATCATATATGAATTCAAAACTTGCACAACTTATGTCTCATTGTACATACTAACATTACATGTATATTTACATATAAGACATAAGCAACATAAACATGCTTAAAATGCAAGACATGCTGCAATGCGTCTCGTGGCCCAACCTCAATTAACTAGAACTGATTTGCAGAAATCTTGCGGAATGCTGGGAGAAAAATGATAAATAGAAAAATAGTGAGCCTGCGACTCAGTAAGTGGATGTAACTATATATATTAAAATAATACAATAATAATTATTATAATATTATAGTGTACTAGTGCTTATGCATAATTATGTGACATAACTCAACATTGAATCTCATACATCAACAAGCATGAAATTCATACATACATGCATCAAAAAACTGCACCAATAGTACCTAGGGGAACTCAGCGGGATCATCATCAGACGAGTAGAGCTGGGGAAAAACCTCTCAATACTTGTCGTAATTAAACTATCTCACATGGGTAGAGTAACCTAACTCTCAATACGCATGCACATAGTCTACGGAGAAGGGTACATATATGGTGACTGGCAATCACATTTCATGACTCAATCAAACATATAATATGCGTACATGTAATCACAACATAATATTAAATCATAATATCAAACATAAATGCTTTGTGGAATACATAATTGTAATAATATTATCCACTCACAGATCCTATTTCACTCTGAGGTTCGTTGGGGCTCTTGTAGGTTTCTGGACTCTCGAGTTTCCCCTAAAATACAGGGTTCAAAAATTAACTGTAAGAACTTATATAAAAACTTATACGTATCATGCAAACTATAACATAATTGCTCAAATTCCATAAATCTATTACCTACTGATCCAATGGATATAATTCTAATTATCCAATTCTATTTTTTTAAACTTTTCTTTTCAATTTCTCTCTTCCCCCCTCTCAGCTTCTTTCTTTTCCACTTTTCTTTTCTTTTCTTCTTTTCTTTTTCTTTTCCTTCTCTTTTCTCTCGGTTTCTCTTCTTTTCTTCTCTCGGTCTTGCTTTGTTTTTGCTCTTGGTTCTCAAATTTAGTAAATAAAGCAATTCTCAAAATGTTTCATTTTATATAGCCACCGACTAGGCCACCGAATGCAAGCAAGCAGCTCTCACTTTATATAAACGTAATCACCACCTCAAGCAAATGGGAGGAACATGCCCGTGCCAAGCAAAGAGGTGATGCAAGCAGCTTGTATTGCATACAATGGGCAACTGGCTGGTAACATATACACTTTAATTTTTCCTAATTAAGTGTATTATGTGTTTTTCATTTAGATATTAATTTTAAAGTCGTCAGATTGGATACAAATTATTACGGAAAAACTTGACGCGGCTCGATTTCTTATCATGAATTAATGGATTTGGGTCGAGTTCTCAAATTATATCAGAGGTATTTGCTACTGTAGTGGAAATTCCATAATAAATGGATTTCATAATGGGTCTAAGGTCTAGTATTAGCTTAATTTGTATTAAGCTTTAAAAAAAAAAAGAGGGAACCGTTTCTATAAATGGAAAAAGAGATGAGTTGGTTTCCAAAAATAGAAAGAAAGAGACCAGTATAACCCGACTCGACTCCAGCAGTTGATTCTGGCCACCACTCCGACCAATCCAGGTACTAATTTGAAGCTTGAGAGACGAGCAACGTATCCATGCAATCCTCGTGGCCAGAAAACGGCTAGAACACCAACGATTTAGCTTGAAAGAACCGCGGCTCCACCCATTTTCATCATCGTCGATTCCACCAGAGTTAGGCCGCACCACCTCCTGAATCTTGATCCTCAGGTCACCCTCATCATTTTCCGACCAACCTCGCCACCTGAAACCTTCGGTTTGGCCGTGAACGATCGCCGAAAAGCTCACGGCTTTGGGAGCATGATCCACTACAATTGCCGTGCATGTGAGGTCATCGCCGGTACCATTGGACTCACCGAGGTCAGAACTATCAGTCTTGAGCTTCCCGTCACCATTGACTGAAGTCCGGTAACCGTTGACTAGTGGGGGCAATTGGTAATTTCACAGGGCTTTGGGGCTGGATTTGTAATTTCCAGAATCGGTGGATAATTTGGTAATTTTATTTTAGGGCAGTGAGGTAATTTGAAATTTCAGGGGTAATTTAGTAATTTACGTTGTTAAGGGCATTTTGGTAATTTTAAACTCCGAGGGTAATTTCATAATTTCTGATATTGTGATATGAATTGAGGACAGTTTGGTAATTGAAAATTATGAGGATAATTTGGTAAAATAATGATGTTAGGGTCATTTTGGTAATTTTGTGCATACGGGAATAATTTATTGTGGATAGATATTTGTTTCTAGAATTATTATGTAAAATTAGTTGTATTTCAAATTTATAGAGAACGATTATGTCGTTTCCTTGATTAGGAGGACCAGCGAACGAGAATCAACTGGTGGACATTGTTGGTACCGAGTCTGGACATCGTCATTGTGAGTAGAATATACAAAACCTATTTTCATAATATATTCTGATTTTACCATATAATACAACATGTTTTGATAGTAAGTATTTGATGCTTTGATTTAATGGTTTTCTAGAAAATTGATTTTTATCTGCGTGCTGATATTTATTATTATTAAGAATGAGTTTGATTAATGATTTTATTATCACTTTTGAGTAAATTCATGATAATAGTTTTAAATAGAATTAAGAAGAATTGAGATATGTTGAATAAAAAGGAAATGAGAATTCATATGTGATTATATGTTTACGTACATGTGTGTAAAAGGTTGTTTACAAAATCATTTGACAGTACCCATCCCCTCCACATACAATGATACAAACGATATGAGATGAGAGCCCCAACATAGAGGTTTTGTATGTTTGGTTTTGCTTTGGGGAATATGCATGCAATATGGTGATTCTGAGATATGATATTGATATACGATGATGAGATATAGGCCTTTGTGCACAAATATGATGAGATATATGAGATATGAGATGGCATTTTCCCGTCTATCCATTGTAGATCCGGGGCATGATGGTTCCTGTTGAGTGTTAGAAAATGCATATTTATAAAGGAGAAAACCGTCATTTTACATTTCAAGTCTTACTAACAACCCTTACTTTTATGTATTTAACATTCTTATGATTTAATTACGTGTGTTTTATTTTAATTAAGTAATTTATGTATTTTAGGGGCATTATAGTCATTTCACAATAAAGGAGAGATCAGACGGCAAAACGGACATCATTTTTGAACTCGTGAAAAGGAGGAGCATAAAAGGAAAATGACACTATTCACATGTATTTCACGATATCAGATCTATCGCTCACTTTTTCACATAGATCGATGACGTGGCATTGACTGATGATGGCGTTGGATGAGGTGTCACGATCAAAATTTTATATTGATGGTGGCGTATATCGATTGACGAAAAATCTCGCGCGTGCATCACGCGATTATTTTCAACCGTTCTTTCATCCGGCAAACCGTATTCATCCGTGGTCAAACCGTGGACTTGATATGACGTGGCGAATCAATTTTTTAATCCGATGGCCATGATTTACTCCATGTATCTATAAAAAGGGGGCTTCCCCCCCCTAATTTGATAGCTCTGAATCCATTTTTGGGATCCATTTTCTATAATTCCTTCTCCATCTTGTATTTTCTTTGTATTTTAATAAATTCCCATTTTGCCCCTTGTTCAATTATGAGTAGCTAATTTCCTTTCAAGGGTTGAAGTGAAGTCTCAACATGTGTCATTTATTTGTTAAATTTATTTTCTTTTACACTCTAGTTTTTGTGGATGATTTGACTTATCAAAATAATCTTGATCTTTCTGATTTTCTAGTATAAGGTTATTATTATTTACGATAAAGACCATATTGATTAGAGCGTGGTTCATGAGGTGTGGATTCCCCCCTCATGATTTAATTCGTATTAATAAGGAATATTTAGCCCATGATGCATGTTGATACGGATCCAGATACCCAAGTACGTCATTTCAATAGATTTCGCTTCAATTTATTCTCGCCATTGCAATTCCAATTTTAGAATTTATTCTCACCATTTTAATTTAAGTTTTAGCATATTCCAAATCATTTCCACCATAATTCCAACCACCCATTTACAAAATTAATTCTATATATAATTAAAATCCACCTCATTGATCTAACTACAATTGATTAGTACATTAAAATTTGCACAACAAGTTTTTGGCGCCGTTGCCGGGGAGGTAAGTAATTTTAATTCATAGAATTAATTTTTGTGAATAATTTCTTTTATTTGTTTTCTTGTATTTTTTATAAATAAAAAAAAAGTGAATCCGCATTTAGAGGTTAGTATTTCTTTTCTTTTTCTCTTCTTTAAAATTCTGTAATTTAATTTTTAATTTATTTTTCTTTGTAATTTTTTTTTATCTTATTAATTTAATTTTTAGTTAATTTATTTCACGTATTTATTTTTGTGTATTTTTATAGTAAGGTTGTAACAGCGCAATAAGGTTAGTATCGTAATTTCTCCCTCTTATTTATTTTTATTTTTTTGTTCCCATCTTTATTTTTATTTTTATTTTATTTTGCATGCATGGTCGTAGGTCATTATTACCTAATCTTGAACCTATAGACCTTGAATTAGAAAAATACTTTAAAATACGTTAAAAATAAAATGGATTTAACCAAAGAGGCTATTTAAGACTATTTTAGTCCCTTAGCTAATTTGAGCACATCGTATTAGATACCCAAATGTAGCTAGAGCTTTGAACTAAAACCTAAATTGTCTCCCACATTTTATGGCTAAAATGAGGACCCATATAATCATCTGAATGATTTTCATGCCATTTGTCAAACTTTTAAATATGAAAATTTTTCAGACGATGATGTTAAACTCAGATTATTCCCATTTTCTTTAAAGGATAGAGCTCGTTCATGGTTAAATACTTTGCCTGCTAATAGTATTACATCATGGGAACAAATGGTTACAAAATTTCTAAATAAATATTTCCCAGTGCATAAAACCAATTCTATTCGCAGGGAAATTTCAGAGTTTACCCAGAGAGAGGACGAGCAATTTTTTGAAACTTGGGAGCGATTCAATGGGCTACTCTTGAAGTGTCCACATCATGGGTACGAAAAATGGCATCAATGCCAATACTTTTTGGAGGGATTATTGCCGAATGTGCAAGAATGGCTAACGAGAGTTAATGTCAAAAAGTGCATCAGAGATTTGGGAATTCTTCCAGCGACAAGCGGATAATTCCCAACAACGGAGTCGATCACTCAGGAATACTAGAAGAATTAAGGGAGTAAATGAGGTTCAAATTGGCGAGTCAACTTCGGGAATCAAAGAAGTCAAGGAGATGGTTGAAGGTCTTGCTCGACAAATAGCATCGTTATCAACTGCTAAATCAATGAGCCATGACTCATACTCGATCAAGCCAATGCCATAGGTGTAATGAGAAAGCCATCTAATTACAATCCATACTCCAACACATATAACCACGGATGGAGACCACCCAATTTTTCATGGTCTCAAGGATTCCAACAGAATGGACCAACTCCACCAATGCAACAAATTCTCAAAATCCTCAAGCCTCACCATTCGGACCATACAATCGTAACCGTAACTATTCTCAACCTAGACCATGGGAGGATTCATTCCTCAAGAATCTTACTCACTCTATTGAGCAATGAACCGCACCATTGATGGACTACGAAATGAATTAAGAGCAGGCTTCAACTCACAAGCCCAATCAGTTTCAAGCCTCGAGAAAATGGTGGGACAACTTGCTTCTTTCGACTTGCAATGACCTGAGAAAGGTAAATTTCCAAGTCAACCAGTGCCTAATCCTAAAGGAGTGCATGAAGCAAGTACCAGTTCACCACAGCAGCATGGAGAGGTCAAAGCAATCATGACCTTGCGAAAAGGAAAGGAAGTCGACAACAAAGTGGAGATGCCTGTGACAAAAGAAAATCAAATTGTACCTGTGAATGTTGAAGACTCACCACCGGAGGAGAAAGAAGAAACCAACCCACGAGAATACGTTCCGAAAGCTCCATTTCCTCAGAGGTTAGCGAAAGGCAAGAAGGGAAAATCCACAGGTGAGATTCTTGAAATCTTCAAACAGGTAAGTGTCAACATCCCTTTACTTGATGCTATAAAGCAAGTTCCATCTTATGCCAAGTTTCTTAAAGATTTGTGTACTAAAAAGAGAAACATGCATGTTCAAAAGAAGGCATTTTAATAAAACGTTAGTTATACTCCAACATAAAATTCCTCTAAAATGCAAAGACTCACTATCTCATGTAGCATAGGAACCACACAATTGAGAATGCTTTTGGATTTAGAGCTAGTGTAAATTTATTGCCTTACTTGTTTGTGAAACTTGGGGAGAATTACACCCAACTCGGTGTTACAAATCGGTCCACGAAAATACCTCGTGGTATTGTGGAGGACGTGCTTATCCAGGTAGACAAGTTTTATTTTCCTGTTGATTTCATTGTAATTGACACTCAACCAATACAGGATTCAAGGAAGCACATCCCCATTATCCTAGGCCGACCTTTCTTGGCAACTGCGGATGCTCACATTCAATGCAGGACTGGAAATATGCAGTTGTCCTTCGGCAACATGACTATGGAGCTTAACATCTTCAACATTGCCAAACAACCTCATAGTGCAGATGATGGAATTGTTGATGTGGATTTAACTCACTTTGGTTTGAATTTTGATATTGACAGATCGGTCGATGAGGTCAACGCCCTGCTTGACTCAGCACCATCTATGGACACTAATAAATGGAAGTCAAGAGTTGAACAACTAGCACCATCAGAGAAGAAACTCATCCCATCATCAGAATCACCACCAAAACTCGAGCTTAAACCATTACCCAACACATTGGAATATGCATTTTTGGGAGAAAAAAGTACTCTGCCGGTAATCATCTCATCATCCCTAAATGACGAACAAAAAGGTAAGTTGTTGGATGTTTTAAAAGAGCACAAAGGAGCATTAGGATGGACCATAGCAGACATAAAAGGTATAAACCCAGTAGACTGCATGCATTACATTCACCTTGATGAAAATGCTAAACCTACTAGGGAAATGCAACGTCGGTTAAATCCTAACATGAAAGAAGTTGTTAGAACTGAAGTCCTTTATTAGGCGGTATCATTTACCCAATTTCGATAGTTCATGGGTCATCATGTGTTGTCCCTAAAAAGTCAGGAGTCACAGTAGTTACCAATGCTGATAATGAATTGATACCAACTAGAGTAACTACAGGATGGCGTGTATGCATTGATTATAGAAAGTTGAATTCTGTCACACGTAAAGACCATTTTCCTTTACCATTTATTGATCAAATGCTTGATAGATTAGCAGGCCATGAATTTTATTGCTTTCTAGATGGTTACTCAGGATACAATCAGATCCCCATAGCACCAAAAGATCAGGAGAAAACTACTTTCACTTGCCCTTTTGGCACATTTGCATATAGGAGAATGCCATTTGGATTATGTAATGCACCTGCTACGTTTCAACGATGCATGTTAAGCATTTTTTCTGATATGGTTGAACGATTCCTTGAAGTCTTTATGGATGACTTTTCTGTCTTTGGTGACTCGTTTGATCAATGTTTACATCATCTAACACTAGTTCTACAGAGATGTATCGAGAAGAACTTAGTCTTGAATTGGGAGAAGTGCCATTTTATGGTAAAACAAGGTATTGTTCTCGGTCACATCATTTCGAGCAAAGGTATTGAGGTTGACAAAGCCAAGGTGGATCTCATTTCTAATCTTCCTCCACCCAAAACAGTCAGAGAAGTAAGATCTTTCCTTGGGCATGCTGGTTTCTATAAACGTTTCATTAAAGATTTTAGCAAAGTTTCTAGACCCTTATGCAATTTACTTGCTAAGGATGTACCTTTTATCTTTAATGATTCATGTCTTGTTTTGAAAAATTAAAGTTGTTGACATCATCACCATCATTCGCCCCTGAGCTTACCATTTGAACTCATGTGTGATGCATCTGATTATGCAGTAGGAGCAGTATTAGGACAAAGAGTTGATCGAATTCCCCATGTTATTTATTATGCTAGTATGACATTGAATGATGCACAGTTGAACTATTCAACTACTGAAAAAGAAATGCTAGCAGTAGTGTTTGCATTGGAAAAATTTCGATCTTATCTCATTGGTTGTAAAATAATTATATTTACAGATCATGCTGCTCTTAAATATCTTCTCACAAAGAAAGATGCAAAAGCTAGACTAATTCGTTGGGTGTTACTTTTGCAGGAATTTGACTTGGAATTCAAAGATAAAAAAGGCACAGAAAATGTTGTGGCAGACCATCTCTCTCGTCTCCATTTTGACACAATTACAGAGCCATTACCATTAAATGAGTCATTTCCAGATGAACAATTAATGAGTGTGGAAGTATTACCTTGGTATGCTGATATAGTTAATTATCTTGTTACAGGTAAACTTCCAGAGCATTGGACCAAGCAAGACAAGGCTAAATTCTTTGCGGAAATAAAGAATTTCTTTTGGGATGACCCGTATTTGTTCAAGTATTGTGCAGACCAAATTGTTAGACGATGTGTCCCAGAAAATGAAATTCAGAATATTCTTTCATTCTGCCATGAACAAGCTTGTGGAGGCCATTTCTAAGAAACGGCAACTAAAGTTTTACAATGTGGTTTTATTGGCCAACTATATTTCGAGACGCTTACACTTTCTTTTTCATGATAGGTGTCGTGAATGGGGAGCATTACGAAGGAACATGATGCCACTAAATCCAATTTTAGTGGTTGAGATTTTGACGTATGGGGTTCATGGGACCCTTTCCCATTCTTTTGGCCATCAATACATATTGGTTGGTGTTGACTACGCTCCAAATGGGTAGAATTCCATGTAGAACCAATGATCACAAGGTGGTGATAGGATTTTGAAAGCAACATTGTTTCACGCTTTGGATTCCTCGGCGATAATCGGTGATGGTGGTGCCCACTTTTGTAACAAGGCATTCAAAGCTCTTTTGACAAAGTATTCAATCACACAAAAGTGGCTACCCGTATCATCCGCAAACCAAAGTTGAGATCTCCAATCGAGAAATAAAGCACATATTAGAAAAGACGGTGAGTGAAAAGATTGGTCATTAAGACTTGATGATGCATTATGGGCATATAGAACTTTCAAGACCCGATTGGGATGTCACCCCAGGCTGTGTATGGAAAAGCTTGCCACCTGTGGAACTGAGCATCGTGCGTATTGGGCCATCAAGAAATTCAACTTTGACATACGCAAAGAAAGAAGATTACAATGGCGAACTTGAAGAAATTCGAATGATGCATAAAAAATGCCAAGATTTACAAGCAACGAATGAAAGTCTTTCATGACAAGCACATTATGAGAAAATCATTCACCTGTGTCCGAAAAAGTACTTTTATTCAATTCTCGCACCTATTCCCGTGTAAGTTACGCTCTCGATGGTCCGTCCCTTTATTGTTCATACTATTTTTTCCACAATTGAAATTAAGGACCCAAAGAACGGTCACGTTTAAAGTTAATGGTCAAAGATTAAAGCCATATCTAGAATACCAACCATGGAGAAGACAAAAATAAATTTGAGTGACCCACCAGATTTGAATTGATTTGTTTTTTCTTTTCGTTGATTTGATTTTTCTTTCTTTCTTTTTATTATTCTTTTGCTAATTGAAATTATTTTTGCATAAGTGTGTTTGTTTAACTATTAAGTTTTCTTTTATCATTTTTAATCATGAGTACCTTACTTAGACCGTTCCTCCTGAACATTCTTAAACCACTTCAACGTGTCAAAACTCATCTCAAAAGGCAGATTCAATTTTGTAAAACACATCGCATTTAGGCTCTACAACCACCAGAGTTAGTAGCCTATGTTGAGGGTTTAGAAAGCCAACTCATAGACATTGAGAGAAGTGTTTACGACATCTAGTTGGAGCTTGAGGTAAATTCAATAAGAGGACGATTTTAATTTTCTTGTGTGTTTTAATTTGTTTTTCTGTTTGTGTGCTTTAGTTTGTTACCCCGGTGAAGTGGCGGACAATCAAGTCGGTTACTTCAGTTTCCCATAATAACTGATATTCTGAGGCGAAGGTATGGACAGAAACGAGATTCTAGCGAAGCTTCACAAGCGATTCCCTTTACTTCCTCAGAATGCCCTCCTTACGATCTATAAAGCTCGGTCCGAATGCATGCGATTACTCATGAGGAATAACATACCTGCTGATATCCGTTGGTTAATCGAGGCGAAAGTACGATTGGCAGGTGAGTTACCTCCAAAATTTATTGCATTCATGCCTGGTTGTGGTAAAGGAAATTATGCAAGAAAACGACGAAGAATTTCGCTTTGTCACAAGTGTGCCGAATGAGTTGCGATAGAAACCCATGTTCTTTAGAATGATGTCCATAACGAGAAGATAAGATTCAATTCATTAGGGATGGCTTGAATAAGGAGTCATTGGATGATATCCTTCTCTTGAAACGCATCCTGGATATGTGCAAGGAGCGATTCTCCTTATGGACATTATTCCATAAAGATCATGCACTATATAGTCTCGGTAATCTGACTATAAACGACCGTTTGTCGCTTTATAAGAAAGGATGGGAAGCCTATCCTCGACCCATAGAGGCGTTCAAGCCGCTTTACGTAAACCGAGGAAGATGTGAGCCACAAAATATCCTTTAACTATACTGTTATTTCATTTAACTGTTGTTTTATTATTTTCATTATTGTAAATAATAATTTTATTACTGATTGCTTTTTTCCTTTTATCGCTTTCCTTTTGACTCATGAGCCACGTGCTTTTTATTTGACATGTTACCTCATTCACAACTGTGATACACTATCACCAAGATTCTTAAATGTGATTTATCTTTTGTCAAGCACTCACAAATTATTTTTGAGAAGTATCACAATGGCAGCTACTCCCAATAGACAATTCAAGAACATTTGTGTGCTTTCTGGATTTACCTATGGCAAACATAAAGAGTTAGTTGAGGCAGACATATATCTTGGTCTAAGCATATCAGAGATAAATTTAAATTTGTTGTATGGAGGATGTAACAGAGGGTTATCAAAAATGGTCTCGTAAGCGACTTTTATCGAGGAAGTCAAGTGTTTGGCATAATCCCAAGATTCCTAAAACCATTGGGCGACTCATCAACTGGAGAAGAAGTTAGTCGCCCTGTATGCAAAGAATAAGAAATGCTTAATCATGCTGATGCTTTTATTTTCCTTCCAGGAGATCTTGCAACACTAGAGGCACTTATGACACTAGCATCTTGGGCCCATCTGCACATCCACCAGAAACCCATCGGTTTGTTAAATGTCAATAACTTTTATGATGGCTTTATCGCATTTCTTAACCATGCAATAAAAAACTATTTCATTCCTTCTAATGTGAAAAAACTCTTTATTTGTGCTCACACTGCTAATGAGCTACTTGATATGTTACAAGCTTATAAACCGGAGCCAGACCCCTGGACCTTTGTGTTGGAGCGACCAAATAATGATGGTAACAGTAGCCGCAGTAAGAAGTACAAATTAGATTTAACTCTCCGCCTGTAAATATTTTCTTCTGTGTTGCACCACCCAGGTGATGTCTTCTAAACTCTACTTCTTTCCTTTACAACATTGAGGACAATGTTTCGTTCTGGTTGGGGGGAGGGAATAGTCGACAATTGTGGAATTTTGGTTAAGTTTTTACTAATTTTTTGTTGTAGAAACTAACTGTTGCTAACTTTTTGTGTTGAAGATGGCTGAATATGGAGTGTAGTGACTCTAGAAACGCATCTTCATCGTTTTAAAAAAATAAAAAAAAAATTTAGACATTTTCTTTTTCTTTATTATGTGTTTATGTTTATTTTTCTTCTTTTTAATTTCTCCTCTATAAATATACATTTTCCAACTTTTGAGTCGAAGATGGCTGAATATGGAGTGTAGTTCCTCTAGAAACGCATCTTCTTTTAAAAAAAAATAATAATAGTTCATTTTCGTTTTCTATCATTTTACGTGTAACTTTTCTAATTAGTTTTTATGCATCATTTTCACATTTCTGCATGCATATTTTCCTTTCATGCTTAGAATAGGTTGGGGGGTAGAATGTTGTTTAAAAAAAAAAAAAATTGTGATTTGTTTTAACATTGGATGACATGATTAATTTCAAATTTTAGTATTTGTATTATCTTTGGTCTTAAGTGATGTTACGCTATGTTTGCTACTTTACATGTTGATGTCGGAGACAAATATGAGTTGCTTGAAGGAATGAACATGTCATAAATAAGTGCCAAGTGAGTTGTTGAGCCTATCATTTTCTTGGAGAGTAACCCTTTTGCCCATTCTCTATACAGCTTAGCAGTTTATTATTTTTATACACGATCTCTAGATTTCTTTTAAGTTAACCCTTTAAAAAAAATGGTAAAATTAAAAAAAAAAAAGAAAAAAATGTGTGTTGCTACATTGGGAGGCCCATCTAACTAGTAGATATGGATAATTATTTAGAGCCCTAAAAGACGATGGAAAGGCCATCTTTGATCCGTTTGAGCCTTTCTAGCCATCCCTTTTATTAAATATCCATAGTTACCCCTTTTGAGCCTTTAAAAAAAAAAAAAGAACAAAAACCTTTTCTTTGTCAACTTATCATCTTGACCCACTCCGATTTGGAGTATTACCCAATGTCTTTTAAGTTCCATCACCTATTTATGTTTGAGAAAATGTAAATAATTATGTTGTTCAGTGAAGTTATGCCAAATAAAAGCAAAAAGAAAAAAAAAACAAAAGTTGTTGTTTCAAAAGAATAAAAATAACAATAATAGGTGAAATCCATTTTTCTCAAACATACACTTTGTTTTCCTTATTTCCTTTCTTTGTTAGCCATATCCCTAGCCTACGTTACGTCCTAATAAAAGTCCTTCTTGATTTTAGGGAACTATAGTTTGAAGTAGAAGCTAGTTATATGGGCTAAAAAGATGTAGTGATGCATAAAAAAAAAATAAATAAATAAATAAAGTGGGTTGACTAACATTTTATTTGACTTGAGATCGTATTATTTCTAAGCTGAGGGCATATTTATTTCATCTTGGTGAGAGCATGTGATATCATTTCTTTATTATTTTCTCTCTCAATTACCATTCATTGGAGTGACTATGTTTATTGGGTTTTAATTTCTTTGTGAGAGTGTCACCACTTCCAGTGAGATTTTGGGGTTTGACATGTCATTCTTGAAAGTAGATATAACAAAGTTTACTGGGCTGATTCATGTGGATGGTTAATATGGGTGTGATATTTCTTTAGACTGGAGATAATGCTTATACTTTTATTTGATTGCTATCATTAATCTGATTGAATAAATATGAGTGTTTCAAAAAAAAAAAAAAAAAATCATTTTGAATTTGAATTTTGTTTTCGCTTTATTTGCTAGGGACTAGCAATAAGCTGGTTGGGGGGTGTGTTGAGTGTTAGAAAATGCATATTTATAAAGGATAAATCCGTAATTTTTCATTTCAATTCTTACTTTCTACCCTTACTTTTATGTATTTAACAGTCTGGTGATTTTAGTACGTGTGTTTTATTTTATTTAAGTATTTTATGTATTTTAGGGACCTTATAGTCTTTTCACAATAAAGGAGAGATCGACGGCAAAACGGACATCATTTTTGAACTCGGAAAAACCTTGGGAGGAGCATAAAAGGAAAATGACACTATTCACATGTATTATTCACGATACGATCAGATATCGCATCTGATCACAAATTGACTGATTATTGAATCTTATTAATCCGATATGATTCCATATAAAAGGGCCTTAATTTGATATCTCTGAATCCATTTTTGGGATCCATTTTCTGTAATTCCTTCTCCATCTTGTATTTTCTTTGTATTTTAATAAATTCCCATTTTGCCCCTAGTTCAATTATGAGTAGCTAATTTCCTTTCAAGCTTGGGTTGAAGGTGAAGTCTCAACATGTGTCATGGGCTTTATTTGGTAAATTTATTTTCTTTTACCCTCTAGTTTTTGTGGATGATTTGACTTATAAATAATATCGATCTTGTCTGATATCCGCTTTTACACTCTAGTATAAGGTTATTATTATTTGGCATGATAAAGACCATATTGATTAGAGCGTGGTTCATGAGGTGTGGATTCCCCCCTCATGATTTAATTGGTATTAATAAGGAATATTTAGCCCATGATGCATGTTGATACGGATCCAGATACCCAAGTATGTCATTTCAATAGATTTCGCTTCAATTTATTCTCGCCATTGCAATTCCAATTTTAGAATTTATTCTCACCATTTTAATTTAAGTTTTAGCATATTCCAAATCATTTCCACCATAATTCCAACCACCCATTTACAAAATTAATTCTATATATAATTAAAATCCACCTCCTCGTGGGATCGACACTCGTCACCATTGATCTACACTACAATTGATTCGTGCGCTTGCGAGTACATTAAAATTTGCACAACAGTTCCCTGATTGCCCATCCGTCGAGGTATGGATATGATGAGATTATTCCTCTGGATACTTTTTTTGTGATAGTTTTTGGTATTCAATATTTGATATTATAAGTATTATGATTTCATTGATTTTATGCAGATTTATATAATATTGTTGTTCCAGTGCCTGATTTAAATTAAATAAGTTTATTTAAAGTCTTATGATATTGTGATGAGATTGTTTAGAGAAGAATTAAATTATTTTCAAGTAAATTTATTTTTTCTAAAAATTATCATCCACTCACTGAGCTCACTGAGTTTTACACAAACTCTGTTTTTATTATATCCCCCCCCCCCCCCGGAGATTTGCAGGTACATCAGTCGACCCAATAACGATAGTTAGATTTAATATTATGGTCACGTGATGGTGTTAGGAATCACGTATATTTTGTTGGGACATTTTTAATTGTATAATTTATTACTTATTTGTGATTAAGAATAAATTATTGTATTCTTGACATTATATGTTTGAAGGATACTGGTATTTGATTGAGAAAGTTGGTTGTGGAGGTTGATTGAATATTGTATCATTTTTTGGAGTGTTAATTGTATAAATTGCAGGTTCAGGGATGTTATAATTATATAGGAGACTCTGCCGAATTTTTGGTAGAACTCTTAGATATTAGGATTATTATTAATTTGTTTATGCGAGATTAGATAGACTCATCCTGGGGGTTTAGGGTGGGTCGTTTCATGGTCACTTATTTTCCTAAACACGTTTGGCTTTTTTTTTTCTGTCCTCCAAGTGGTGCATGGCAAGCAATGCATGATAGAATTAGTTTGAAAGTAATGTCATGATAATAAGAGAATACAAATTAAAATTATATTTTTTTGTCACAATTTGAAGATCAAGGATGTGATGGTTATATTTGGAAAAGAATAAACAAAAAAAAATTAATTTTTTGGGAACCCAAGTGTCTTCCTTCCAATTAGTTAAGAGGATTGACAATAGAAACAGCTGATATTATTATAGAGGAAGGTTAAAATTTACTGTAAATGTTCATTTAATCCTTATATTTTGGACGAAGTGTTAGGTCAGTTTTATTTTGAAAAATGTCTTAAAATATTTCTACTGTTGAATATGTGACACTCAGGCTCTTATTTTTCTTTGCTTTTATAATAATACCATTGCAACAATATTCTTGGTAATATTAATTAATTTATCTATAAAAATAATTAATTAACATAGTAATCCTAAAGGTAAAATAAAAATAAAAGTAAATTTTTTTAGTATTTTAATTCTACAATTAATTTCATAAATTAATTTTTATAACCAATTATTAGCAAGATTATTGTACAGGTATTAAACATTGTTTAAAATTGTATTAAGGATTATATTGTAAATGAAAAGGAAAAACAAATAAGAGCATGAGTATCACATATTCAACAAAAAGGATGTCTTAAAGTATTTTTCAAAATATAAAAATTAAATAAATACTTAACCTAAGATATAGTGACTAAAAAGTATTTGCCTTAAAATTTAGTGTTGCAAGAGAATTAGATAAGCAAAATCGACTAAACCTTGAAGATTCGCTTGTTATCATGAACTACACCACCATATAATATTTTTGTGCTCATTGTTAAGTTAGATCATATCATCATATCTGGTTGGGGTGTGACATTTGACATTTTCATTTATATTTAATAACTAAATTATTTTTGTTGGTCATGTGTTAAGCTACGTTAAGTATAATTTCGCAGTTTTTTTAATTTCTCCACATGCTGACAATATGTAATTAAATTTTAAAAACAACGATGACGATTGGTAGGGATAAAACATATCTAAAATTCAACCATAAAAATATTAAAGTCAACTTTTAAGGGTTTGTAAATTCAATTCGTGTTTGGTAAGTAAACCTGGTTCTAAACTTGTCATACATAGGATATTGTAAACTATTCGCGAAAGATAACGAAAGCAATAAGACAGTACGTGGCAGATTTGATTTCCATTCGTTTGTTACTAAATAAATTTTTTAACATTATTTTCATAAATAAATTTTTTAACAATATATTCATAAAAAATTAGCTTGAGGTCGTCCGTGCATTCGATTCTCAACAGATAATTAAGTCATGAAGCAAGCAATTAATCACAATAATTTATTTAGCCCCAAGAGCCAAATACCACACGTGCCAATCACGTGACATGCTTTGTATTCCCCACTCTTCCCCTATAAAAAGCTTTTCCAAAATAAAAGATTGAACAAATAGTAAGCAAGACAAAAAACCATCACTACACAAAAACAATTAGTGAAAAACAAAGAGAAATGGAAGAGAAAATTCACAGAGCTCATGTCTTGATAGTTCCATATCCAAGCCAAGGTCACATAAACCCCACTTTCCAATTTGCCAAACGCTTAGCTTCTAGAGGTCTGAAAATCACTTTAGCCCTAACAAACTTCATTTACAAATCCACAAAGCCATCATCTCCCTCCGGTTCAGTTCAAATCGACACCATATCGGACGGCTATGATGATGGCGACTTAACGAAAGCTGAAAGCATCCATGCTTTTTTCCAAAAAATGGAAGTTCCAGGCTCAAAAACCCTAGCTGAACTCATCACAAAATTCAAAAGCACTTCAAACCCTATTGACTCTGTAATCTATGACGCTTTTCTTTATTGGGCTCTTGATGTTGCAAAAGGTTTCGGTTTGTTTGCTGCCGCTTTTTTCACTCAAACTTGCGCTGTTAACTTTATATATTATCTTGTTCATCATGGATTATTGAAGCTTCCCGTTCCTTTGACGCCGGTGTCGATTCCGGGGTTGCCGTTACTTGAGCTTCAAGACATGCCATCTTTCATTGGTGTTCAAGGGCAATATTCTGCTTACTTTGAGATGGTGTGGAATCAATTCTCCAACGCAGATAGAGCTGATCTTTTGCTTGTCAATACGTTCTATGAGTTGGAAAGTGTGGTAGGTTAATTTTACATCTAATGATAACTTTTAACTTAGTGTTATTTTTATTTTTTTTTCTAAAACGGATTTTGTAGAATATTTGCATCCAAAGACCCTTTTTTAAAAATGCCAGCGCTAATTAGTTATTTCTAAAAAGTAAGCGCTTTTCTAAATGTTTCTAAGATGATTTTAAATTAGGGAGGATGACACTTTCATTCATCTAAAATTTGTTTTATCATTTTGGTTCCGAACAAATTTTTATTCATCATGTCGCTTCTGGCGTTGAAACTTTGAGAAAATAAATATGATATTTTCACATACCCATAAAAAATATGCGGGAAGTATGAAATCCAATAATCGATTTTGTGAATTATAAATAGTTGAAAAAAATATTGAATGATAAGCTCTAGGCAATTTTGCGATCACTAAAACATTTTCACAAACTTTTAACTAAACAGTTGGCGGATTCAATGGCGAAATTCTGTCCAGTGCTCACAATTGGTCCAACGATTCCATCTTTCTACCTAGACAGCAGAATCCAAAACGACAACGGTTACGATCTCAATCTCTTCACATTAGACAAATCCATCTGCATCAATTGGCTCAACAAAAAGCCCGAACGATCTGTTGTTTATGTGGCATTCGGAAGCACGGCTTGTTTAGCCAATAAACAAGTGGAAGAACTGGCGTGGGGCTTGAAGAAAAGTTCTTTTTATTTCCTGTGGGTAATAAGAGACACAGAGGAAAAAAACAAGCTCCCAAAAGGGTTTGTTGATGAGATTGGCGATAAAGGTTTGATTGTCAATTGGAGCCCTCAGATAGAAGTCCTTTCAAATAAAGCACTTGGTTGCTTTTTAACACATGCTTGGTGGAATTCAACTATTGAGGCATTGAGCTTGGAGGTGCCTATGGTGGCCATGCCACAATGGACGGATCAGCCAATGGACGCGAAGTTTATTGAAGATGTTTGGAAGGTTGGAGTTAGGGTTGGGGTTGATGGAGATGGGATTTTGAGAAGAGATGATATTGCTAGTTGTATTAGAGAAGTGATGGAGGGTAAAAGTGGGAGAGAAATGAAAATGAATGCTAAGAAATGGAGGGACTTGGCTATTGAGGCAGTTAGTGAAGGTGGTACTTCAGATAAAAATATTGATGAATTTATATCTAAGTTTACCACTTAGAATATCTTTATTTCTCACGTCTTCGTTTTTAATTTCGGAAAATTTATATTTGATGATGAACATATGATGCTAATGATCAATATTACTTCCATTTATATCAATTTTTTTCCTTGCCAAATACATAAGTGTGGCAGTTAATAGATAAAAATATAAAAATTCTTGAACTGCAAAATATATTCTTCATGTTAATTGGGCAGGAGGCGATGGTGTAAATCCCAGCCCAATTTGATTTAAGATGTCTCTTTAATTTTTTGACTTTGACTGTTTAACTGCTATGACTAAAAGCATAAGTTACAAAATGTCTATACAATATACATAAAATTTTCCAATCCTTAAATTTCTCATTATAAACACCTCTTAAACCCAACCTCATTATAAACACCTCTTAAATAGCACTTGTTCCAATTTTTAATAAATTATTCCGTTATTGAAAAAATCTCCAATTTTGCAGTGGACATGCTGATGTACTGAAAATTCTTTCATAACTAAATTCTTTCAAAATCTATTGAAAATAGTTTACTTTTCAGACAATGTCAAACTTACCAAATCATTTTCTGCTTTGAACATACTTTGAAAATATACAACAATTTATCCTTAATCATAAAATCATGAAAATGTTTAAATCATACTGCACATATATTCAAATTGTTGTTTCAAATTTCATAACTTTTGAAGAAGTTTAGGTATAGGATGATAAAATAATTTCACAATTCATGATATTGGAGAAAGAGATTTTTAGGTTGCATACTTATGTTTGAAAAATCATATAAATTCAGTCTTATTCGATTAACTTGAAACAAATTTGAAAACATTCTTAAAGATGTCTAGCGGTTAATATACAAAACTTAGAATCAAAATCAATTTGTACTAATTACTATTTCAAAACAACCCACAGTCAGGATATTTTCTTGCAAAATCTATTATTGCAACTACTACATGTTTGATCTCATGTTTCTTTCCCCTATTTTACTTGTCTATGAAGAAGAGTTTCTTCTTCTTATCTTCTTCGCTTCTTTTCGGTCTTTTCTCTTTTTTTCTTCTTTCTTTCTTCTTTCTCTCTTCTCGCTCTTTTCTTTATCTTTCTTCCTCTCTTTGCCGATCTCTCTCTCTCTTTCTTGAAAAATGAATATGGCATTTTTTTTTCTATTCTTAAGGACTAGCCTAGCTAAGAGCTGGGAAAAGATTAAAATACCCTTAATATATTGAAATGACAAAAATTTCCTAGAAGAGATGGGTTATTATGTCTAAAATGTCGTAGAAGAATTGGGATATTACACAATTAATGGCTAACAGTTACATATAATTTTAATTAGGAATTGAATATTTCCAGTACTGATTTGTGTTAAGAAGTCAATAAAATGGCTTCCAAATTCAAAATTGCAAGCTATAGAATATTTGGCATTTGACAATCCTGCATCGAATGATGAAAAATGAAAAAGTTAGCAAAATTTGTCAAATTGATAGAGATGAAGATTGACAAATTGCAGAGGGGTTAGGTGGAATAGTGCAAGCTTGAAGCCTATAAATTGAAGCCATTTCTTCATTCCAAATCATCCCTAAATTTGTTAAGCTTATAAGTTTCTAAGCTTTTGAGAGAAGTGAAAGAAGTGTGTGAAATTCTAGTTATGCAACCCAAGAGGGGGGGTGAATTGGGATTTTAAAAATTAAGCTAAGCAAATCACACAACAATTTTATCTAATGTCTTAATGGAATAAAAAACAATAAATTCAATAAAGTACAATAATAAAGGAGTAAGAGAAGAGAGAGCAAACACAATGATTTTTACATGGTTCGGCAATCCCCGCCTACGTCCACGCCTCCAAGCTCACCAAGCTTGAGGATTTCACTAGCCTCAAACGCTAAATTAACTTCTGATTAACAAAGAGATTATCCCCAATCTCTTAACCCAAACACTTACAATCTTTTAATTTGATTTTACAAAAAGATTACAAATGAATTTCTCTCACACAATGTGTTTGATCATAAATGAAAGTGTTAATGAATGAGATGAATACAAGGATTTAAAGTTGATGAAAGTTGTATTCTCAATATTTTCTTCAATGATGGTCGTTAAATTCTTCGTTAGAATTGGATTGAACTTATTTATAATTGGAAAAAAATACCGTTATTGACTTTCTCGCAACTAGATGTCGATCGTTTGACTAGTCAATATGACCGGAATTTTCAAATTGGGATCGTCGTTAGTGTAATCTTTCAATTAATATCGGTTAATTATCTAGATGTCGGATCGTAGTAATCTTCAATTAGATGTCGAATCATCGCTTTTCTCAGAATCGCTAACTATTTTATAAAATAATAGTTTGACCCCAAAACATTATTGATGAGCATATAATACATACATATTTTACCATTAATTAAATAATTGTTAGTTATGTTTATTTGTTATTTTTAATTAATTGAATTATTTTATTGAATAGGAAATTAATTGGAGATTATGGATAAAAAGAGCATAAAGGAGTTCAATTTGTAAGCATTAAAGATTAATTGATTTTTGGAAGGAATTAGACATACATGCATGTGGAAATCAAGCCAAGGAACCGAATTCAACAAGTTAATTCATCATACACATGCTGACAAAAGAGAGAAATTGATTTTAGCTTTAAGAAGGGACCCCACTTGGCTTTCATAAATGGATAAAGGAAACCTATTACAATTCAAAGTGCCCACGTGAGTGAAGCAAAACAAATAAAAGGCCAAACCCTTTTGGCTTCAGGATTGACAAGGTGGGGCCCATTTTAAAGGCTATATAAGAAAGCTAAGCTTTTGACTTTTGGGGGGAGAAGAGCCACGAAAGGTAGGGCCTATTTTAAAGGCTATATAAGAAAGCTAAGCTTTTGACTTTTGGGGGGGAGAAGAGCCATTAGAGGAGGGAATTCGGCTTTGAACAGAGAGCAGCGGCAGCAGCAATATTTCGGCTTCCATGGCTGAATTTATTTCTTTTCACAATTTTAAATTTTCTTATAGGTTAAGAATGAAACCCTATTCAATGAAATAATTATCTTTTTATTTATTTAATTCCCATATATGTTCTTTAATGATTATGGTTTTTATTTCACATGATTAATTGGATGTTATTAAAATCTTTTCATCAATTCTGTCATGCATTATTGATTGTTAGGATTAATATTCAATTAAATCTATGCTTGAATTTATAAAGTTTATACATGATTATCTTTGATTCTATGTCTTTCATTAAATTGTTTACATGGAGTACTTAGGAAAACTTTGACTCTTTGTTATTCAATATGCTTACATAGGATGCTTAGATATCATACTATTAAGTAGAAAAAGAACCTACATTAGATTTAATTACTTGGGCTTAATTGTTATATCCATGAGATGACATAGATTGATTTCAAGTTGTCACTCTAAAATTGGGGATTAATGAATATTTAGATAATTACTAGTTGAATAGTAGTGGATTCTAAACCCTTGGTAATTTCTATTCTATTGAATTCTCTTTTACTTTAATTGTTTTCTTAGTTTAATTTCTTTTAAAACTCAATTTGCTCAACTAGGTTAGGATTAATATTAATTTTAGATTTAAATTAGACTTTTCAATTTATAACAATTCATGTGGGATCGACCTCGTTACCACTACTCTATTTCTAGATTCATAAAAATTTTTTATATAAGCATTTACCAAAACGTTATACATTTAGCAAATAAGCCCAAGTTTAGAATTTCTAAATAATACTTACTATTCCCAAAACTTTTTGAAATTATGATATAGCCCAAAATGTTATGAATACTTTTCAAATAAATCCTTCTCCAAAATTTCAAGCATACTTGTTGATTTCAAAGTTTTCAAAACTCTTTCAATTAAACCATAAACTTGAAAAATAAATAATTTTATAAAACCTGAATCATTCTTAATTTTGTTTGTTATCATCAAAATCAATATTATGGATACATATATGCTAATAGTGTGTCTGGAAAATTTATATTTCCTGCAGAGTGTGAGAGTATTGGGTATATTTGGGTTTCTGGGAAGTGAGATTTGTTACTCAAATATTGTACTCAAATAATTGTTAATAATACAATTATTTTTCTCTTGCTCCCATGGACGTAGGCATATTGCCGAACCACGTAAATTTTGTGTCCTTTTATTTTTCTGTGATTATTTGGTGCGCTTGATTCTACATTCCGCATACAACAAGTGGTATCAGAGCCGACGGTTCGTACTTGGAGGGATATAGTATTGTTCACGTATACGATATTGTTCACGTATGGTACTGTTCATGAATACGGTGGAGACGACCATTTGTACTTGAAAGACAGTTTATTATAAGTAGTGTGTATTTCTGCATGTGTAGGAAAGTGCTGTCAATAAGACGATAAGAGCTAAAGAAGTCTAGGTTTTAAGTGCGACTATTGTGATCCTTCTATTCTCTTGGGAACTTTCTTGGTGCATTTATTCACGTAAAATTAACATCACAGAGGTTGCTTTTCAAGTGAAAATAATTCGTTGAGAAAATGGTAGAAGGTGAAACTTCCAGAATTGGGGAGAGATCTACCAAGACGATTTTAGGAGACACTTCAGGTAGGAGGTGAGATTTGTCAAATCGCTATTTAGCACCTGTTATAGGAGGCCAAAAGAACGATGTTGAAAACTTTGATGGGAAAATCAACTTTGGTTGCGTGAAATTATGGATGTCTTTATTCAAATAAATCTTGTTATTATTCTGAAAAAGAAAAGACACTTGTTTGATGAAGAAATTTGGGATTGTATGAACGAGAAAGCATGTGGTCAGACCATGTCTTATTTGACCCAAGAGGTGAAATATTTAGTGAAAGATAAGAAGTATGCGATGACTTTGTAGCATACATTGGAGGAGAAGTACCTGCTGAAAAGTCCTAAAAATCACCTTCATGCAACGAGCCAAGTTTATGGCTTTTGAATGAAGCTTGAGGTGTCAATACACGATCATATCTCAAGATTTGAAAAGTTACTTGCTGATTTGAAGAATCTTGATGAAGATATTAAGGATGAAGTCAAGGCTATGATTTTGTTACACTCACTACCAAAGGAATATAGCCATTTTGTTACTACCTTGATATATAGGAAAAATGTGATCATCTTCATAGATGTTGCACAGCATTGACCAATTTAGAAATTCGGAATAATGATAAACATTCCGAAAGAGCATCGTCTGAAGCATTGTTAACCAGAGAAAGGGCGATGGAGAAAAAGAAGAAGCGTGGTGGAAAGAATTCTCTATCTAAATCGAGAAGTAGAAATATAGCTCGAGACGAGTGTGCTTTTTGTCATGGAATGGGCCATTGGATGAAAGATTATCCAAAGGCTCAAAAGAGAGATGGGAAGAAACCAACAGTAGCAAACATGGCACGTAAAGATGAGAACTCTGATTATTCACTAGGTGTTAGTCCTGCAGTATACGTGGCTAGTTCGAGTGAGTAGATACTTGATACTGGAGCAACCTATCATTTGTGTCCCATTAAAGAATGGTTTACAGATTTTTATAATCTGGAATCCAGTGCAGTTGTGATGGGGAATGATCAACCTTGTCACACAATGGGGATAGGTATAGTTCGGCTCAAGTTATTTGATAGAATGGTCAGAGAACTCAAAGAGGTTAGATTTTTTCCAGTTTTAAAGAAAAATCTAATTTTTGTGGGTACTTTGGAAGCTAAAGACTACAAGATTACTATCGAAAATGGCACAATGAAGTTTACACATGGGGCTATGGTTATTCTGCAAGCGGTTCGGCGTCATAACTTGTATTATTTGAAGGGAAGTACAAGTGATGAAGTAAACACTTCAATGGCACTGAACGACACTACTGAGCTATGGCATGTACAACTGGCACATACTAGAGAGAAGTCTTTGCAAACATTGATGAGGCGAGGGCTTTTAAAAGGTGTTAGAAACTGTAAAATGAAGTTCTGTGAGCATAGTGTGGTAGGCAAGAAAATAAAGGTCAAGTTTAGCACGGCTAATCACAATACTCGTGAGATCCTTGAATATGTTCACAGTGATGCGCGGAGATGAAAAAAAATGGTGTAGACTCAAACTGGCAGAAAGATCAAAGTATTGCGTTCTGACAATAGGAGTGAATATACTTCTGATCCATTCTTGCAAGTATGCCAGAGTGAGGGGATAAAAAAAAAATTTACGGTGAGACATACTCTGCAACAAAACGGTGTGGCTGAGCGTATGAATCGTACTTTACTAGACAAGGTATGGTGTATGTTATCTAATACTGGTGGTAGCCTATGCACTTTCAGTTATTGATGGTGACATCCCCAACACTTTCAGTGAAGCATTACGCAGCAGTGAAAGTGATCAGTGCAAGTTAGCCATGGAGAAAGAGATGAAATCTCTCCATCAAAATTAGACTTAGGAACTTATGAAGTTTCCAAAGGGGAAAATGGTTATTGGCAATAAATGGGTCTACACCAAGAAACAAGAATCTCCAAATCAGACAACTTTTCGATACAAGGCAAGGCTCGTTGCAAAAGGCTTTACTCAGAAGGAACGTATTGATTATAATGAAGTATTATCTCCAATTGTAAAACATACTTCCGTTCATATCCTACTTGCCTTGATAGCTTAATATGAGTTAGAGTTGGCTCAATTGGATGTTAAGACGGCATTCTTGCATGAAGATTTGGAGGAGAAAATCTATATGACTCAGCCTTATGGTTTCAAAGTTACTGGAAAGGAGAATCATGTGTGCAAATTGATTAAATCTTTGTATGGACTAAAACAGTCACCAAGGCAATGGTACAAAAGATTTGATCAATTTATACAAGGGCATAAATTCACCAAAAGTGAACACGATCATTGTGTTTACTTTAGAAGACTATTAGATGGAGCTTTCATCTATTTGTTACTCTATGTCGACGATATGCTTATTGCTTCAAAGAACAGAGGTGAGATTGAAATATTAAAGAAGCAGCTGGCTTCTGAGTTCAAGATGAAAGACTTGGGTTATGCATAGAGAATACTTGGCATGGAGATTTGTAGAAACAAGAAGAATAGTATCGTATAATTGACTCAAAAGTCTTATTTGAAGAAAGTGTTAGAAAGATTCGATATGGATGACAAAACTAAACCGGTATGTACACCTCTAGCTCCTCACTTCAAATTAAATTGTTCTTCATGTCCTTCATCACAAAAGGAGCAGGAGTACATGGCTCATGTTCCATATGCTAGTGTTGTGGGTAGTATTATGTATGTTATAGTGTGCACAAGGGCTGATATATCTCAAGCCATCAGTATGGCTAGTCGATACATGCATAATCCGGGTAAAGATCATTGGCTTGAGGTGAAGTGGATTCTCCGATATCTGTATGGAACAATGGATGTTGGTTTATTATTCAAGAAAGATTGTGGTCAACAATGTATTGGGTATTGTAATTTTAATTTTGCTGGAGACTTAGATAAGCGAAGATCAACAACGGGCTACATATTCACATAGGGTGGAGGTCCAGTTAGTTGGAGGTCGATTTTATAATCGACAATTGCTCTGTCTACTACGGAAGCAGAGTACATGGCAGCAACTGAAGCTGTAAAGGAAGTTATCTGGTTGAAAGGCTTGTTTGATGATTTAGGAGTAATCCAAGAGAACATTAAGGTCTTTTGTGATAACCAAAATGAGATATTCTTCGCGAAGAATCCAACATATCACGCTCGAACAAAACACATAGATGTGAAATATCATTATGTGAGAGAGGTTATCGAGAGTGGTGATGTGTTATTGAAAAAGATCGATACCAAGGATAACCCATCAGATATGATGATAAAGGTAGTTTTTGGAGTTAAGTTTCAACACTACTTGAAACTAATCCAAATCATTCGATTGTGTTAAGTTATTTCCTTCGGGAATTTTTGAACTACGGTTGGTTGATCCCAAATTTTTTGGTACGTAAGCAACCACAGAGATGCAACCACTTTGGGGATGATGATCTGTTGGTAGTCTGCTCAGATTTGGACAAATCTTTACCTAGGTGGAGAATTGTTAAGAAGTCAATAAAATGACTTCCAATTTCAAAATTGCAAGCCATAGAATATTTGGCATTTGACAATCCTGCACCGAATGAAGAAAAATGGAAAAGTTAGCAAAATTTGTCAAATTGACAGAGATGAAGACTGACAAATTGCAAAGGGGTTAGGTGGAATAGCGCAAGTTTAAAGCCTATAAATTAAAGCCATTTCTTCATTCCAAACCATCCCTAAATTTGTTAAGCTTATAAGTTTCTAAGCTTTTGAGAGAAGTGAGAGAAGTGTGTGTGGGGAATTTATATTTCCTATAGAGTGTGAGAGAATTAGGTATATTTGGGTTTCTGGGAAGTGAGATTCGTTATTCTAATATTGTACTCAAATAATTGTTAACATTACAATTATTTCTCTTACTCCCGTAGATGTAGGCATATTGCCGAACTACGTAAATTTTATGTACTTTTATTTTTCTATAATTATTTGGTGCGCTTGATTCCGCATTCCGCGTACAATAATTTGAATATAGTTAATTTGAACAATATTGCCCTCACACCAATGGCTATATGAAATGGCATATTTCTCTTCATTTCAAATTACACGACTATATATAACAAGAGACAACACATGACAAATGCAAATTGCTATAGCAAACACTTCCCTTCCTCCTTGATATGCATCAATTCAATTTGATAGCGTTCAGACACGACAGAATTCAAACACAATGGAAGTTACTAAGAATAACCTGGTGGTGCACTAGAGTTATTTGACTCTGTTGTATCTTGGGACAAACGCCATGCAATTCTAAAGCACAACGGTAGGAGGTGCAAAAAACTGTGGTATCTCACAAGCCTCAGGTTTGCGCTAGCATTCTTATAGGTTTTTTTTTTTTTATCTTAATCAAGGGGTATTCGGGAGGTCCCTGCAACAACCTGAAGTCCCGAACCGGAGTTCTCCTAACAGCGACTTGAAAGAAACCTAAGTTTCTTTGGAGCCAACACTTTGTTGGTAGCATTCTTATAGGTATTTAATATTAATATTATTATTGTGATTTTGTATAGTTGCAATTGTAATTCTTTAATTAGTAAGATTAGCTACAAATGGAGGAACAAAACCTCTAAATTGATTGTGTCAAATCTAGGACAATAAGAGACCTCAAGTTCCATATTTCCCTTAGAATAGAAAACTCTACGAAAGAGGCACAATCCATTCCAGTGAATAGAAAACCGAAAGTGAACTACGAAAGAGGCACAATCCATTCAAGTTTCTCAAGTTACCAAAGGAAGGAGGTATTGAACCGCTAAGTTGATTAATGCTCAAATTTAATTCTGAGAGAGACTTCAAGTTTCTCATGTTAGAAAGAATAGAACTAGAAAGCGATTTTTCATTAACAAACAACTGTAAGTTGTTCAGGACACCTAAAGAAGAAGGAATTGAACGGTTCAAATTGTTGGAGTGCAAGAGAAAGAACTTTCAAATGAGTTAGTAGGCAAATTTCGGGAGGTACTTTTTCCTGAAACATTGTTATCATATAGAGAAAGGAACAGAACCTTGGAGAGATTACCGATTTGAGGCGGGATGATACCATATAATTCATTAAGGCTGTATTGGGAACGTGTGCAGCAACTAACGTGTGCATGGAGCAACTAACATGTGCATGTGCAGTAACTAACGTGTGCATGGAGCAACTAACGTGTGCATGTGCAGTAACTGTTGTAATATTCTCTTTGTATAACTTTTGTATTTCATTAGGAATAGAAGGAGCATATTTAGGAGACTATTTAGAGATTACGTAGTTATCTTTGATTATGGGTATAGATGTATATATGAATAACCGTGTAAGATACAAGGCAGACACAGATTTCTTCCCCTCTCACAAACGTTTTCAGGCTGAGATCAAGAAAAGATGAGGAAACAATGAGACTGAAAACTCATGAAATGTACCACTTAATCCTGTATTTTTAAGGCTGATGTTGATGACTCTTCCGGCGTCATTGACATTGATTCTGGATCGACCACACAGGCTTTTTATTTTATGAAAAATTGGTGGTGGCATTTATCCAGGATGGAAGGAGAGATCGGTTATGGCTTTGAAGGTTTGCTTTCTATTTTAGAAAAATTTAACGCAAAAAATAGATCAAGAAAACAAAAACTACTGTATTCTTCTTTTCTTTTTTTTCTTTTTTGGGAAAAGAAAAACTACTGTATTCATTGGCATTGAAATGGAACATTGGTTCGGAAAACAAGCACAATGGGAATTAAATTTATAGAAACTATACAAGAGAAATATAACTATTCAGGACTGGATATCGATTTCAAGTCAAGGCGTCAAGTAAAGCTTAGTGAAAACACAAAGAAACGAAACAAAAAAATTCGGAAATCAATAGACTGGAAGGATCTTTTTTAGTTTTATATTTTTTTTTCACTAAAAGAAAACAGGGCATTTGTGATTAAAATATTCACAAAGTTATTTTGCTAAATATTAAAATTTAT
Source organism: Citrus cavaleriei (assembly GCA_030448925.1). Lineage (NCBI taxonomy): Eukaryota > Viridiplantae > Streptophyta > Magnoliopsida > Sapindales > Rutaceae > Citrus > Citrus cavaleriei. Next base: position 103,890 of record JAUJEN010000342.1, read on the forward strand.
TTTTTATTAAAATTTTGTAAATTTCATTTATTAAGCATAGCTTTTCGTTAAAGGAAAAATATTTCATCCAAATAACAGGCCTCACATCAGCTGCAGAAAACAAACAGTTTCTTAAATTTGTTTTTGCCATTTCAATCTTTATAAATTTTTAATATCCCATCTCATCACCAGTGTTAAAAAATTTATAGAAAAACACGCGGTTGAAGGTTAAAAATTATATAATCCATCTAAGCTCACAGAACATATATTCCTTAAGGAATAGCTTAGCTTTATCTGATTTTCTACCCAATACAAAAGAAATATCAAAATTTGATGGGATCAGTAATGATGTTGCGTTTATTTAAAATTATGTAGTAATAACCGCTCACCTCCTAAAATTCTGTAAATGTACCCCCACTTCAAAAAATAATTACAAAAAATTCATGTTATTTTTTATAATTTCAAATAAAGAAGAAATTTTGACAGTTAACAATTAAAATCCTCATTTAAAAAAAAAATCACGTTACTTTTTTATTCTCTTTGGCCACTAAAGTGTCTTTGACGAATTTGCCATATGAAGTTTGAAAATAAAGTTGTGCAGAAAGCATGGAGTTAATTTAATATTTAGTTTTATAACCTATCTAATCTAACATTTTGAATTGAAATTTTCAGTACTCCTATGTGTATATAGCACATAATTTGACAGCCAATAGATTCCTTAAAATATTATGTTATAAAGATTTTTTATTAGTTTTATTAAAAATTAATAATCATTTAATAAAGTAATAATAATAAATCATTCGAAAAAATTATAAATTATATTATATTAAAAAATTTATTGAAGTTTAAAAAAATTTATGGGTATTTTGATACTTTTATCTTATAACAGCAATAAAATAATCAACTTAAGCTACATTTGGGAGCCTTTGGGAACCACTAATTCGACAGTAATATGGCAACTAAAACATGTGAACAGATTTCTTTCTTGGGTCAATGGTGCTTGTCATTAACAAACTACATCCCAAGACTGATTTATGGTGCTTGACTGCCTCCAACGCTCCAAAAGATCCAATCAACAAAATGGCGTAGAACCATAAGCACATGTAGTTTGCACGCAACGTATTGTCATGTTGCAATAATAGAACCATAAGCACTATTAAAGTTTAATTTCACATCGTGAAAATAGGAATTAATTAGATCCAATAGTCAACAAAAGCATTTATTGCTCAAACTGAAGAAAATTAAGAAGACAAATAGATCGAGGATTACAGAAAAATCACTTCAACAAAAAGGCTCTTTATGTGACATTATTTCAGAAAAATCACATACCTACAATCAAATTCTGTATTTTTTTAATGGTGGAGATATTTGCACCCCACTTTTAGAAAATAATTATAATGAATTCACATTATTTCTAACAAATAGAAATTAACAAAAGTTTGTACAATTAATCAATTAAATCCTTTTCATAATTTTTCTTACTTAGGTTTCTTTAACCATCTTTGACTATAATTGTTGCTTTGATATAGGCTTTATTTGACTATTTCACTCTTATGATATAAAATGACCAGATTGCACAAAAACATGAGTTATTGTATCTAATAGTTTAGATATTTAAGTTTTTTTAACTAATAATCTAATTTTTTAAAATAAATTTAATAATTGTTTTCAATACCCTAATGAAGAGTGATGATAGAGTAACAAATTTTTTATTAATTTACTTTGTACAACTGATATGGTATAAATTCATTGGTTAGACAAAAATACGAAATAATAAAAATAAATCATGTGAACAAAGAGCTATTTAATCCAAGTAATTGAATTATGTTATGTTAGTTTGCACAAAACAAATTTGAATAAAAGTTTGTAACTTTGTCTTTGCTCCGATGTAAATGACCTAAATTGGACAGGCTAGTAGTTTACTTAGGTATTATGCTATAAAGATATTATGTTTGTTTAGATAATACATCATTTGGAAACAATGAATTTTGTATAAGATTGAAAAAAAAAATAATGTTAAAGTAGTTTTTGTACTTTTATCTTATAAGGGTAAAATAGTTAATCTAAACTTATATTAAAGCAATCAAATATAATAAAAAATTAAGTCAAAAAATGGTATTAATTTAATTAATTAATTCTGCAAAATTATTCTTCATTTAAAATTTTAAAAATAATGTGCACTTTTTGCAATTATTTTCTGCAATTAAGGTGGGTGTACAGAAATTGTGGGGTGGAATTATCACCGTGGGATGGGATATTTCTATCCTACTATTTTTGTAGACCCACCACACATTCACATTATTATTAGTAACAAATAAATCAACAAAAAGATTATACTATTAATTGATTACATCCTCCTTATGATTTTTTTTCTTATTTAAGTTTCTTTGACAATCTTAGGCTATTAAAATTGCTTTAACACAAGTTTTAGTTCATTATTTTAACCTTTTGACAAAAAATGACCCAGTTACCCAAGAAATACGTGGTCTTGTATTTAATAGTTTAGATATTTAATTTTGTGACCTATATTCTAACTTTTTTAAATAAAATCTAATATTTTTCAATATCTTACATGACAACTGATACAAATTTGGTAGCTTGATAATTTAGATGAGCATGGTACTTTAAAGACATTATGTAAGTTTAATTAAAGATTAATAATCATCCTATTAAAGTAGAATTGACACATAACTTAGAGACAATGTATTTTGTATAAAATTAAGTTGAAATAAATTTTTTAATTTTTTTGTTGTAAATTTAGGATAAGGCAATCTGAGTAGTTAAACATAATAAAAAAAATTAGATCACAAAAAAAAGATGGATTTAATTAATCAATTCTCCAAAATTATTCTTTATTTGAAATTTTTTAAAATAATGTAAAACTTTTGTAATTATTTTCTAGAAGTGGGGAGGATTTACAAATTAGTAGAATGAAAATATCACCGCTTATAATTTTAATATTCGAATTTACATTTGAATGATAATCGTAAATTTTCAACATCGATACCCCTTCCAACCTTTTGGCAAACAAATTAAACTAGACTGAAAGTAGGATTTTAATAATAAAAGAGCCCCAAAATATATGGGTATTAAAAAAAGTTAGAACCTAATTAGTAAAAGTGAGAAACGTTAGAGACCTAAGTGTCTTCCATCCAACAAATTAAAAATAAAAATAGAGACAATCAAATTGATTTTATGAAAGGAGGTTGAAATTTATAGTATTACGAGAGAATTAGATAAGGAAAATCTAGACTTTGAAGACTACCTTGTTGTTATGAAGAATACACCATATATCTTCTTCGCTGATTCTTAAGGTAGATCATTTCACGATCATCATGCATGGTTGGGGTGAGACATTTTCATATTTCCCAATTTTTATGATTCGCATGCCGACAGTATGTAATTTACAAATCATGAAAACGACAATGACGAATGACGATTAATTGATAGGGGATGCAATATCTTGTAAATTCAAATATAAAAAAATATTAAGTTTATTATTTAACCTTTGCAAGTTTATGAATTCAATTCTTGTTTCGCAAGCACACTTAGTTCAATAACTCGTCTTTCATCCACACTTCGTTTCTCATAGAATATTGTAAATTATTCTTAAAAAATAGTCCAAGCAATAATAAAGACTGTGCGTGCTGGATTTGATTCCATTTGCTTGTTGACTAAATGAATTTTTCATATAAACTTCAGAAAAACTTCGCTTAAACAACAATTAACTTGAGATCATGCATGCATTCAACACTCAACAGATACCTAGGTATTGAAGATAATTAATCGCAATAATTTATTTAGCCACGTGATCCAAATATCTCACGTGCAAATCTCGTGACATGTTTTGCCTTCCCGACTTCCTTCCCTATAAAGAGCTTATCCAAAATAAGAGACTGAACAAATAGTAAGCAAGACTAGCTCTATCACTTCACAAAAAAATTAGTAAAAAAAAAAAAAAGAGAAAATGGAAGAGAAAAAAATTCACAGAGCCCATGTCTTGATAGTTCCGTATCCAAGCCAAGGTCACATAAACCCCACTTTCCAATTTGCCAAACGATTAGCTTCTAAAGGTCTGAAAATCACTTTAGCCATAACAAACTTCATTTACAAAACCAAAAAACCATCTCAGCCCTCCGATTCAGTTCAAATCGACACCATATCGGACGGCTATGACGACGGTGGCTTCTCGGAAGCAGAAAGCATCGATGCTTATTTGCAAAACATGGAAGTTGCAGGCTCAAAAACCCTAGCTGAACTCATCACAAAATACAGAAGCTCTTCAAATCCTATTGATTGTGTAGTCTACGACGCTTTTCTTTATTGGGCTCTTGATGTTGCAAAAGGTTTCGGTTTGTTTGCTGCCGCTTTTTTCACTCAAACTTGTGCTGTTAACTTTATATATTATCTTGTTCATCATGGATTGCTGAAGCTTCCCGTTTCTACAACGCCGGTTTCGATTCCCGGGATGCCGTTACTTGAGCTTCAAGACATGCCATCCTTCATTGGTGTTCAAGGGCAATATCCAGCTTACTTTGAGATGGTGTTGAATCAATTCTCCAACGCAGATAGAGCTGATCTTGTGCTTGTCAATACTTACTACAAGTTGGAAAGTCAGGTTAGTTAATTTTACGGCTAATGGTAAATTTTGACTTTGTGTTATTACTTTTCTATATAGATGGCCGACTGCCGTGCAGGTCACGGGGCACTTTTTTGTAGGATATACGGCACGACATGTCACACATGCAGGCTTGATTGAGCTTAGAAAATTGAGTTTGAATTTTGAAGTTAGCAATTAAGTCAACTTTTTTCTCTCTCTCTATTTTTTTTTTTTTACTTTTATCTACAATTATGTCAATTATTGTCACTGGATGCGAAAAAATAGGAGAACTTAGGGGAGAAAAGAATTAAGAGAGGTCCCAATCCTAATTTTAAATCTAATGATAAATATTTACTTTAGTTGTCATTTTTATAAAACGCATTTTTAACTGTATTTTGCATCCAAAGATCCATTTTTCAAAAAGTACTCTTCTATATTACTTTTTGTAAGATGACTTTTAAATTGGAAGAACGCATGACACTTTCGTTCATCTAATAATTTGATTTTATCACTTGCCTCTCGAGAAACTTTTTAATACCTCTTTCGTTGTTAAAACTGACATTTAAATTAAAGCAACATTTGAAAGGGTCGAAAGTGCGCTATTCTCCCTTAAATTATTTCAAAGTGTCAATAATACTCTCAAAGACATAAAAATTTGCTGAAATTGTGAAATCCACTAGTCGATATTCTGAATTATAAATCTTATAATAAAATATTGAATGATAAGTTCTACGCTTTAATTTTACCTTGCCTTGTTTTATTTATTTATGCAACTTTGTAATGTTTCTATTTTTTTTCCTCTTGTATATAAATTTTAGCCACAATTAATGTTGAGATCATCACTCCAGAAACTATTGGACAATTTTTTATCTATTACAGGTGGCAGATTCAATGTCTAAATTTTGTCCAATGGTCACAATCGGTCCAACGCTTCCATCTTTCTACCTAGACAACAGAATCCTTAACGACAATGATTATGATCTCAATCTCTTCACATTGGACAAATCCATCACCATGAATTGGCTCAACACGAAGCCCGAAGGATCAGTCGTTTATGTATCATTCGGAAGCATGGCTTGTTTAGCCAATGAACAAGTGGAAGAACTGGCATGGGGCTTGAAGAAAAGTTCTTTTTATTTCCTCTGGGTAATAAGAGATACAGAGGAAACAAACAAGCTCCCAAAAGGGTTTGTTGATGGGATTGGAGATAAGGGCTTGATTGTGAATTGGAGCCCTCAGCTAGAAGTGCTTTCAAATAAAGCACTTGGTTGCTTTTTCTCGCATGCTGGGTGGAATTCAACTATTGAAGCTTTGAGCTTGGCGGTGCCAATGGTGGTGATGCCACAGTGGACAGATCAGCCAACGGATGCGAAGTTTGTTGAAGATGTGTGGAAGGTTGGAGTTAGGGTTAGGGTTGATGAAGATGGGATTGTGAGAAGAGATGAGATTGAGAGGTGCATAAAAGAAGTGATGGAGGGTCAAAGTGGTAGAGAAATGAGAATGAATGCTAAGAAATGGAGGGACTTGGCTATTGAGGCAGTTAGTGAGGGTGGCACTTCAGATAAAAATATTGATGAATTTATATCTAAGTTTACAAATTAGAATATCTTGATTTCATTGTCATTTCTGTCTTTAATTTTGGAAAATTCATATTTGATAATAAGCAGGCGATGCTACTGATTAAGATTCCTTCCGTAACTAATTTTTTTCCGACCAAAATATATGAGTGTAGTAGTTAATAGATAAAAATATAAAAATAATTCCATACTTATTTTGAATTGCAAAATATATTCATCAAGTTAATTATGTCATTAGTTAGTTTTTAGCTTTTGGTTTGTACATGTTCCATGCTGATTTTGAGGGTTATAAATTGGATTTAAGATAACTTAGACTCTCTTAAACGTCTAAAAATCTTATGTCACGTGTTTATTAGTGATATTGTTCTGTTAGAATTTAACCGCTTTTATATTTTTAATGAACTAATTTCATCAATGACCAAGATAAATTTTGCTCAAAAATGCTGATATCATATCATGACACAATCCTAGTCCTATAAACTGTTCTCTTAAAAACGTGTTACTGACTTTTCTTTTATTAATAAATTGTCTGCTTTTTTTTTAATAAGTGTTGTTTATATGGAAGCCTTCAAATTTGGCAAGTATTTTTCTGTTTTCTCTATTTTGTAGTTGTTCAAGAATAACTAAAAAGGTACCCAAAAATGAACGATCAAAAATATATGTCTCTGTCCAGCAGTCATGACAAATACTACTAAACAGATAAAACAAAGGTCATGGGACCAGGAATATTGGTGGGGTTGTTCTTATTCGATTTTTCTTCTACTTTACATAAGCGATGACGATGCTAATTCTTCTACTTTACATAAGCGATGACGATGCTAACAATAACTTTTTTGAGTTACGTACTTAAATCCAATACCACAATTGTCAACAGATGATTAATTCCATCCTTATTTTGAGGGTTATAAATGAAGTAACCAAATGGTCTTGTACTCTTAACAAAAATTCCATCAGCTTTGAATAAAATACTCCTCATTTCATCTAAATCTCAGGTTTCTAAGTATTTTGAACCACATCTCCGTGGTGATAGCATAGTTAATCATATGACCCTTTCCAGTAGAAGGTTAAGAGGTGATGAATCGATTCAAAGTAAAACGTCAACGGATTGTCTTGTGGCTGGCAGCTATCTTTAAATTTTGAAAACAAAAAGTGACAATAAAAACAGCTAAACTTTGTGCAGTAATTCTCTTACATGCCCCTTTGGTATTGTCTGGAAGCTGCACGTTGTCACGTTTCCAGATTACAAATTATTATTTGTTACATCCCATCAGTTGGGGCCTCAGGGCCTGGGGAGTTCAGACTTTACACACACACGCACATGGGAGTTAAAATTTTAAAATCACCCAATTATTATTTTTTCACGGGCTGGCTGCAAGTCTATTGATTCGATCAGATTTGTATTAATTGACCCGAACAAAAAAAATAATATTCCATCTGCCGCTCAATCAATATCTAAAATTTTTAAAGTTTTAGAATACATGGAAACTAATACAATTAACACATACATATATAATATATGTAATTACATTTGATATAATTTTAATATAAATACATGCATATCATAATATATTTTTTTTATAGTTGATATGTATTATAAAATTTCTTCTCCATTAAATTCCCATGTGCTCATTGTTTCTTCGTACACGCATCTTGTTTTGCGGGTCAAGTAATGTAGGCAAAGAAATCATATTAAAAGGCTATACAAACACTTTTGAATAGCCGAAGATCCATGCATGCAACAAAGCCAAAAACAGAGTACAAGATTCTTCACAAACCAGCTTGCCAGTTACGTTTTAGCTTTTGCTATTGATTCATTCTCATGGCAGAAAACGTTGTTAAAGTAAATGAGGTTACCAGAGTGACCCCTCTCGCCGACCCTAGCTCAAACAAAGCGGCGCCGTTCACTCTTCCTCTTACCTACTTGGACATTTACTGGTTCAAGGTTCTTCCTGTCGAACGCCTATTCTTCTACCAAGTCACTGACTTAACTCGCGATTTCTTCGACTCTGTGATCCTCCCAAAGCTCAAGCACTCTCTTTCCCTCACTCTCCTCCATTATCTCCCTCTCGCCGGCAACATCATGTGGCCCGAAGGTACCCAAAAACCAGCCGTTTACTTCTTCCCTGACAACAACGACGGCGTTTCAGTCACAGTTGCTGAGTCCTCGTCCGACAGTACCGATCTCTTCAGCCTCCTCTCCGGCAATGGAATCCGCAAAGCTGTTGAGTTTCACCCTTTGGTGCCCAATTTGTCGATATCCGACGATAAAGCTGAGATAATTGCTGTCCAAATAACTCTGTTCCTCAAAGAAGGTTATTCCATCGGTATCACATCTCACCATGCGGTTCTTGACGGCAAAAGCTCAACTTTGTTCGTAAAATCTTGGGCTTATTTGTGCAAACACTTGCAACAAAACCCCACTTGTTTGCCACCTGAACTAACTCCATTTTTGGACCGGAATGTCATCAAAGATCCGGAAGGTCGAGACATGGTCGAGTTAAATAATTGGTTTGATCACAAACAAAGTTTGAAGGTCTTGCCATTCGCAGTCTCAGTGGATCTGAGCAAATTGGTACGTGCCACATTTAAGCTGAGTCGTGAAGATATAAAGAAGCTTAGGGACAAGGTTAATGAAATTGTTACGGCAAGTGATGTGAAAAAATCAAGACAACTTCACTTATCGAGTTTCGTACTTACATTAGCTTATGTATTTGTTTGCATGTTTAAAGCCAAAACGGGTAAAGCTCAAGGTAATAGAAATGCTCTTGTTGGGTTCACTGCGGATTACAGGACCCGCTTGGATCCTCCGGTTCCGGATAATTACTTCGGTAATTGTAATGGGATACATGGTGCAGTTACAGAAGCTAGTGAAGTAAAGCAAGAAAATGGGGTTGCTTTTGCTGCGGAAATGATAAATGATTTGATCAAAGGGATAGATGCGAATGTCGCTGACGAAGGATCAGATGTGAAGATTGCAAAAATAGTAGAACATGCGAAACAAGGAGCATTTATGCTTTCGGTCGCCGGGTCGACCCGTTTTGATGTTTACGGGTCAGATTTCGGGTGGGGGAGGCCGAGGAAGGTGGAGATCGTGTCAATAGACAGGACAGGCGCCGTCTCTTTTGCGGAGAGTAAAGATGGAGGCGGCGGCGTTGAGATTGGTGTTGTTTTGGAGAAACAAGAAATGGAGGTTTTCGCTTCTCTGTTTACTAATGGACTTAAGGCATCATCCACATTTTTAAAATCAATTTAGCATTATATCTATGTACTAATATCGTTGTAAAACTATGTTTCTGCGTTGCAAATGCGGAATTTTTTCCCCCCCTTCATTTTCTGGGATATTCCACAATGTCCCAGTTATTCACGAAACGTGCAAGTCAGATGAAGAAGCATATGCTTCCTGAACAAATCGAAAGAACTTTTTGAAATCCTACAAAGGCCCATTAATTTTTTTTTTCTTCGGACAGACGATCAGAATTTCATCGTGTTGCCATGATGCGTTTCCTTTCCTATTCATAAAGCTTCTCAAATTTCTTCACAAATAGTGGAAACCGACGCAAATTTTTTTTTTGAGGTATCGCAGGGAGGACCTTATGGAAGTTCAAATTTAGATTAGAAAGTCAAGCAAGAAAGAAACGACTTTCTGCGACTGAAAAATCAAAAAGCCAACACTTTGTTGGTGGAAACCGACGCTAATAGTAGACACCGCACCAGTAATTTCAAAGGCAAATTCCTTCACAAATCGTGGAATTTGAAGCTCATAGTAAACACCAAACCAGTAATTTCAAAGGTCACTGCTTTTAACATAGGTCACTACTTTTCGAACTCAAATACAAAAATATAACAGGAAAGCCCAGCAAGAACGCTTCAACGTTGTTTTCTGTGCACATTTATGTTCTAGTCAGTCGGCATTACTTTTTACAGCACCACCTAATTCCTTCCTTCCATCTGCATTCAGAGGAAAAGGAGTACTTCTTTGTATATTGTATATGATCTTGAAATAGATCACCTATCTATAGTACAAAGGAAAAATCCAACGTGTATAAAAATTATACATCGGAACTTGAAACATTATCAAATTGCTCAACAATTTCTAGGGAGCTCTGGCCACCTCAAAATAGCAGCTATATGACCAGTAACCTAACCAACTAACTATGCATAGTAAAATGAATTTATTGAGGTAAAACAAATCAATCAGGCATTTACCCTCCACATTTCCCCCTCTCTTCGGCTGAAGTGGTATGTTCGGTCCGGCTGCCCAATCTGACAATGTCTTCAACAAGAATCTTCCCGTCTGTTAAATTTAAGTCATGCAGTCATGTTTCTGAACTAATTTAATACTTGATGCATAAACAAAAAGGCATGATGGAACACAAACAAGAAATTCATTATTTAAAATGACTGAAAATTTACATGATTTCAGCCAAAGAAAATTATCTTTGAAATAGTTTGGGCCTTGGTTATATTTTCAAGTTCTAATGGAAATGTCACTAGTTCAAGACTGAACACATGCACTCACATTCAGCCCACTTATCTCTTTCCCCAGTTAGCAGGTAATTAATATAAGAAGCAACTTTCATCCATTGTTAAATCAGGTAGTGACTAAATGCCAACCTTCTGAAGAGAATAGACGATAATTCAGTTAACATAACATAAAGTACATCTATATCCGTAACCGAGTCAAATACACAAACATAATTCATCAGCTCACCTATATCTTTTGAAAGGTTGCTGATCAGTTCTTGGACACCCTGCTTTCCTAATGTATCCTTCAAATACAAAGCAGCACTAGCCACCTCTTCAGGAGTAACTTTCCCGTCATGATCGCTGTGGATATAAAGCAAGTTGATATATTTATTACATGAAATGAAGGCCAAACATTCAAAGTATAAGATTGAAACTAATCAAACCATTCGTAAAAAATCTAATTGTGGAAAAAAATACTAAACAGAGAAAGTGTACATAGAGGAGGCTAAATCAGAACAAGCAAAATCTGAGCTGATCTCAATTAAACAGTGTCTAAAACAAAGAAGGCTGCTAACTCCAGAGAAGTTGACACTTAACAAAGGGCCTATATGGGGGTCTGTTCCTTATCTAAAACTTCAACTGATTTCAGTGCATATCCGGTGCTTCTCATTGTAATCATCTTCCCAATCTCTAATTCAAATTAACTCATAGCACTTACTTTTTTTGCAGCACATATTAAGCACCTTTTATTTTATAGGAAACATTCAAAGAACATTAACCATTGAAAAGATGATTCTTTCAACCTCTTTTCATATCTGAGAATGTTGAACTATCACCAAGATACCATAGAAAAAATATCTAATTTCCTTAACAAGCATGCCTCACATTTCTTACTCCATATTAAAATTTTTACCTTAGCACCCATAAATCTGGCACATGCACCACTTTGATGTCTGAACATCAGTTACTACAAACAAGATCGACTATTCTAAGAACCGAAAACTATCACTACCGCACATTATCATAAAATAGCTAACCACAAAGAGAAGCTTCATCCTGATTCCTGAAACCAATGATATACCTGTCAAGTAATTTCCAACGATCACCAATTATAGCATCCACATCATCAATTTCTTTCTCAAGATTTTGAAGCATTGCATCAACCTGAAGCATCACCAAACATTTAAAAGAGCGACTAACATCTGAAGCTGACGTAACCGAAATAGAGAAGCATCTGATGAGCTTACCTTTTCTACAAGTGCTGAAGAAACTTCATCACCTTCAGCAACTTTAGTAGCATGATCACTTTCCTCTCGAGCTGCTATATATGCCTTTATGGCATCCTTCTCACCATCGGTACCCTCTTTTTCTACCAAGCTATTGTAGAGTTCTATCTGGAAAACATCAAGGCAATAAAATCAAAGAAGAGAAAGTAATAAGGAATCCAACGGATACAAGATTTAAAGGCAAAAGTTATGACATTCTTAATGATTCTCTGTTATTTGCAAAAAGATAACTTTTAGCTACAAATGAGTGCCTCAATTTGAAACAAAGAATAGATAACAAATTTCTGCCTAATCAAAAAAATTTGTTGACTGCAAATGGCCCAACGCAGATTGACAAAAATATCAAGTAGACATTATGCACAAACAAATCTTTAATTAAGATCAGCAAATCTAAAAGCCTTTGCATCCCAAATATATCCTAGGTTTGCATATACCTCCTTATTGACAAGCCTCAGGAACTCTTCACGCTCGCTGCTCACCGACTGCCAGATTAGAGAAGCCAAAATAAAAAAACATGGCAGATAATCACACTTGAAAGAGCAGTATTAAAGGAGAAAAAGAAAAAGTTAACAATCAGCCAAATCTTGGTAATTAGAAGTTTTATATAGCCTTACAGATGCTGAAGCTAAAACAGCCAATGCTTGACTGAGTTTACAGAGATGCTCCTGCTTTTCCAATGCTCTTGCTCGTGCTTGTTCTTGTGCTTCCCTTGCTGTTGGGATGGTCATCTCTTTCAATGCAACATCCTCTTCAGTAGCTTTAGATTCCTTCATCCTGGCCAGCTCTTTCTCTTCTTTCTCTTCCTCCTCCTGCAACATAATAAATTGAAATTACTCAAAAGAAAATTTGGTTTATCAAGATGCTATGATGCTCTTTCCCCAGATACTGAAGCCTGAAATGTGCATGGATCAGCTTAGATTTAGGACTTCAATCATATGTTCTGTCGCACATCATGTTTTTAATAAGGCTTAAAAAATAGCAAAATCATAAACCAAGCCTGTCTAATTTTAACCTTGATCAATTCTTCCTGCATTGCAAGGTACTCCAGTTTCCTTCTCCTTTCTGAAACAGAATCTTCAGATGGCAAAGCTGTAACACCAACGGTATCCACAACCTCATCAGGGAGAGAAGAAAGTGTAGCCTGAACAGCTTCCTCTGGCCTCAGCTTTCCAGACACAGTAAAGGCCCTGCAGATTGTATCAGACGAGAATCAACTCATATACACTAAGCATTTGTTAACTGACAGCCTGATGCAAAAGATAAGGCAGAAGGGAAGAATGAAAACGAGGGGTTTTAAATCACCTTGAAAGGATCAAGAGGGAAGATGGCACAGAGTGGTTAAGAGACAAATCCAGCCAATCACGAAGCTGCGAAAAATTTAACAATCATAACAAATTATCATACCAAAATTATATTTAAATTACCAAATTAATAAGAGTTTCACTGCAACAAAAAGTGAAATTCTAATACTCAGACTTTAAATACATACACATTCATATTATGAGTACATTGCTTCAAAGAACAGAATACAAACTGTGATTCAATCTTTTGATGTGTGCATGACATATTCCAAAATTAAAAAACTAACAAATGACAAGAAAAAGTATAATGAATTTACAAGTACAAACTTATTCTACATATGCTGGGTTCAAATACTGCCACCGGGCTCCCTCTCATTAACAAAAGCTTCTGGGATAAATAATTAGACAACCATGGAGCTTATTGGACCAATAAGTCTTGTGTTTTTTATCTTCCATTCAATTAATTAAATTATTACAAGATCAAGGTGGACTTTTGATCCAATCCACGTGTGCATTCAAAAATGCTTAGATTAATGTTCCAATTATGTTACCTTTCAAATACTCTTGTTTGTCACTTCTTATCAACTTAAGATTTCAACTGTTAGCATTAATGGTTACTCAACAAAAATAGACAAGGAAATACAACATGGTGAATGAAAAATAAGCCAAATTTCCATGCAGCCTTAAAGAAAACAAAGCCCTGTATGCATGTTTAATGACACATCAAAAACAGAAACATGCAGGAGGTTGATGCCAAAAACCTGTTGGCGCATTTCTTCCACCGAGAGCAATCCAAGCATGCCTCTTTCCCTACAATCTTCACGAAGTTCAGCTTCTGAGAGAGACTCCACGCCCTCGGCTTGAATCAACTTATCATCATTCTTTATCCTATAAACACAAAGTAGAAATATACATAACACAAATAAACACAATAAATAATTCATTAATCAACCTAGCATCTCCTATAAAGTATGGAAAGATTCCAATTCATACCATGCCATTTATCAAGTCTTTGTCTAACAAACTACAGGACACTGGAAAAACTGTTCAATTGCTCAGACTGGATAAAAGATTTATCTCACCATTGCAGTCTTTTCCGGAGCATATAACGCAAATATGAATCTGTTCCAAATGGACTGATTCCCATATATTTGCACATATTCACTAATCTAGGCCTGAGAACAGAGCGAAATGTCAAAAAGTTGTCATACATTGAAAACCAGCGAGGACATATAATATTTTGGATTTAAAGTTAAAATGCATTCAATTCAAATACCAAAACAACAGTAATGGTAGGCAACCTGCTGATATTATCCAGAGTAAGTTCATCATTGAATAATTTGGCAAAGGCCAAAATCTCCTCATTTGAGACTCCAGAGCCCCTTCTAACCTGCATGATACAAGATAGTCCGAGTCACTAATATACATAAAATCAAATTAAGAGAAAAAAGGATTTATCATGGTAATCGAATACTTTCCTTGTTCAGAAATTCATCAAGATCTTTTGCAGTTTTCTTAATTTCCCCACTCCGCGAATTTTGAAGATCTTTTGCCATTTCTTTGACTGTGTCCTGAAGAAACTTAGCATATTCTATTCTTGCTTGCAACTTCCTTTTCAGAGCTTCCTACACATAAAGCAATTAAGATGAAAAAGAAAAGAACAGGAGAGAGAAGGAGAGACCAATTTCTAGGGATTCATATTCGCTGTATACGCTGTTATTAGTCGCAATGGTTTTTTCCATTCTGAATGTTCTGTAAATAAAATGGGAAAGTAGAGGTGTAATAGCAAACACACACAGCAAGAGACGTTCATGCAGCTTTAAGAAGAAAAAGACACACTCAATCAGCAAGAAAACAATCATCCAATTCTTCCACTCTTCCTATAACAGATTGATAAAAAGTATAAACGTACTTATCCCCCACTTTCACCTTCCTCTTTTTTATATAAGAAACTGTAGTATATGTAAAACACCCTCCTACATTTTGCAATACCAAAACCAATATGACTGCGAAATTGAAAAAAACAAATATAATTATTGTTTCAGGACTGCCCATGATCTGCAAGAGCATCAGCTGGTTTGCTGGTGTCTTATGATACATTTTGCGAAGTCTACTCCAAATGTTTTTATAACCATTACCAGTTATTACAACTGTTAATCAAAGGTTGCAAGGAAAATTGTACTAATGATGTAATAATCTTTGAAAGTCAACACGTTTTTTTCTTTCCTAAAAAAATCGATGCAATGTGCCAACCTTTGAAGAGGTCAGCTCCCACAGCTTAAGGTTTCAAGGTCGGATTGATGCTTCCCCATATAAGAGATCCAAGGAACTAAGATCAAAATACCATCTTCATATTTTTTGCATTCATACGTGCCATACAAAAATATCACGTCAATATCACATTCATTTACTCATCAGGAAACCCCTTAATGAATATTTTACATAGTAAAGCAAATAGATAGAACTTCTACCTGCTCTTTCATCTTGTCTTGGAAGGTTGAAGGCAACATGTTAGGAAACAACTTCAGGAACACTGGCAAAAGAAATTCCATGAATGGAACTATGATAAAAACTGCAAAAGGAACTAGCCTAAAAATATCTGCTGTGGTCCGAGTTAGCTGTTGTCTTTCCCTTCTAGAGAGACTCTTCCCATCAGCTAGTTTTAACAGCAACCTTGAACTGATTCTCACATCAGCCCACAGTAACTTAGAACCCAACCAATAATGTTGCAATGTGGACACAAATTCATGTTTCCAACGGACAAGTTTCTTGGCCCAATCTTCCCTGCAGGAAGAAATAGCAAGCCAACCAACCAACTTATCTTCAAAACCATGTCAAATTAATGTAATCAGTTCATAAGAAAATAAAATAGAATATTCAAGGGAGTTCAACCTGCTCATAGAAGCAACTGCTCTGAAAGCAGGACCAATCCCCAGAAGCATGGCCCATGTTCTTTGAAAAATGGATTTAGCAACCTTTTGGGATTCCTGTAACTTTTTAGCTTTGGCTTTGGCTTTTGCACTACTCAAACCTACAACAGCTTGATCACACTCTTCTGGTGATGCCTGCTTCCTCTTTCTTCTGGCCAGCTCTTCATTTTCCTCGTCATCGCTGCCTATTTCAGGCTGTTTGGCAGTAGCCGTGGAAGCATTTCGAACTGAGCTTGACATCAACCTCAATCCCACTGGAGAGGTGAATGCGAATCTTCCATTCCGAAGACCAAGAACTGTGACTCCATTATAATTATATCCAATGTGTCTTAACCCAGAGAAACCCAGCAATTCCCTTCTGGTCGCCGAAATAGCATCCGTTTCCTTTGTCGGATTGAAGTCTATAATGGACTGGTTTGGGGAGGTGCTATAAGCACATGAATCAAAATTCCCACCAGTACGCAACTGGTTTGGGGAGGTGCTATAAGCACATGAATCAACATTCCCACCAGTACGCCCTAAACATTGGAAGCTTTGTCTCACCCGAGCAAAGGCACTCAGGTGATCAGAAATTAATCTCTTCCTTCTCCAAATAGCTCTAGAAGCCATTATCAGATATCGTTTCTCTCTTTACGAAGAGAAACACAAGCACATTTCTCAAAAAGCCACTCAGTCAAACTGGCAAAGATGATACTCACAAGCAGTCACTGCAGAGAAATCAAAGAAGCTTATTCACCACAAAACCTCCATATCATGTACAAAAGACAGTACCAAAATATCCCAAACTTCTATGACATCATATTTAGCAACGCAAAAGCCAGAACTATAAAACAACTCAAAGCTGCTCAAGTTCAACTCATGATTGACTTGTAAGGAGACTGTTACAGAGCTCAATCACATCATTTGTCATCGCTTACTGAGTACTAAAGAATAAACCAAGTTATTTAACTGACTAACCCTAACCTTATCTCATTTTTACCGAAAAAAACTTTGATAAAATTAATGAAAATCTGCTAAAATTAAAAAAAAAAGTAAATAAACATTATTATTAAAGTTCATTATTTAGAAAAGAAATAAAATTAGGTTTCATAACAATCTAAATTGTCGTTGTAATGCTATACATTTTTCTTTTCGAAAACCATTTCCCAGAAACCAGAAAGCAGCAGACAGAAGTAAGAACACCACAATATGAAAGATAGCCATTAATAGATATTCAATCAAATATTACCATGTTTAGGCGATTTAATAATTCAGAAACACATGTAGTCAAACAATAATATTGGAAAATGAAAATAAAAATAAAAAAGGAAATATGTATAACAGAAACAGTGAAATTGAATTGCTTTGATGAAGAAGAGAGAAAAGTATGAACTTACAGCGACTCAAAAATACGCTCTTTTTAATGGTTATTATTTTTATTTTAGTTTGTTATAAATGTTTATTATTTTTCAGACTGAACGAGAGTGGACAAGACGAAACGAAGGGGAAGGCAGGGTTTAAGAGAGGTATGAGAAGAGATTAAGTTAGGCTGTGACGCTGGTGTATGATGGCACGTGATTTGAGTCGTTGGATTAGTTTTTGATTGGTGGGTGGTAGAATAATAATTATGGGCTTATAAATTGTTACGCGTCCGCATATTGGAGGAGTAATACTCGATTCTGAACGTTGACTTCTTGACTCTTGAGTAACAAGCGAAGAAATTGCACGTACAGTATTCCTTAGTACTGTGCACGTGGAAGATGAATGAGTGGATGACTGATGGCGTAGTCAAATCTATTGATCATTTTACAGCATCTCTTATAAATTTATTTCTTTTGGCTCTCTGATAGTGTTGAATTTCTCCAAATTTTTGTTGAACTCATGTTGTTAAATCTTTTAAATTTTTCGTGACACATCCAAAATTATTTTTTGCATTGTCAAATTTAGTCGTGTAACAACCCCCCACCCCAACACACACAAAAAAAAGGGGAAAGAAAAATGGAACCAACAATTTGCAACAATGAAATTGAATATATTGTTAGGTAACAATTAACATGCCCCTTGGTCAAAAATCATACTTTAGTGGAAGGATTTTTTTTTTTTTTTTTTTTTGTTCATGGTTTTAAAGAGCATTGCAGTTACAAACACATGAATAGAGTAAACATTTAAGATTATATCTTAGCGTGTGAAATCATTTTTTCTTTCAACTATAAAAAATTAAATTTGTTACATACATTTGTTAGGTATTGGCTTGCCGCGGCTCGATCTTGAGTATTATATTTAAGTTGGTCATGTAAATTAGAGTTATATAGTTCGAATAATTAATTTTTCTCTATTCAGTCGAGAACAGAATCCAAAATATGATAATAAATTACATGAAACGTTTACCTCTGCGTGTAACTTATATCTGACTTTACTAATACAAAACACTTTCACACGTTATACATAACAAGGAACTGTTCCAGCTCCATTAGAGAGCAGAGAAGAATGAGGGAAAACATCTTTCTCTTTTCTTTCTTTTACTGGCATGTTTAAGAAACTCAAAAAGTAGAAAACGAAACTCTAAAATCTCCAGACTGAACATCCCCCAGTCGAAAATCTTTCCAACTTTTCAAAGGAACTCCTTGCTATTTCCTGCACATCCCAATTTTTTATTAGAAATGCAAATGTAAAGTAGAAAATACAAATAACAGGTTAGCAGGATTTAAGTCCCATGGAATCAAGCTGAATCATCAACAATGTTATGCGATAACATTATGGTCTGTCATTTGATCCAGTCTGTTCTTCAGTTCCCAGCTCTGCCTATAATTATGATCTGATATCCTTTAACCCTTACATATATTATACTTAATCCTAACTTGTACAAATTTTCATCATCTATACCCTTACTTAATCCTAGCTTGTATTTAATCCTAATTTGTACAAATTTTCATCATTTATGCCCATCAGAAGGCAAATGAGCAAAAACACCTAGCTGTCCGATATCTCTACTGCTCTACATGCAAGGTGCGTGTCAAGTATTCAATTCGAGTAATGTATAACAGAAAACTGCAAAGATTTGGTGACGGAAGCATACCATGGAAGCTTGAAAGTATCTTTCCACCAACCCTGTTTTGAGCAATTACAAACTATTCTATCCAACCGTGCAATGATCTCGTTAAAATTTGGCCTAATAACTGGTTTTGGATCCCAACATTCCTCAATCAACCTGCATATAGGTCAACCAGTCTTAGGCATGAAACATTTTCAGAATGCTTGGGTGTCTTCAAGATACAACATTTTTAATACTAGCAGCCTTCAATTAAGTGACCTTCAGAACTTTATTTCAGATGAGCAAAGTAAACATAAACAATGATTCAGAGCTATCTGCAACCTTACAAAATTAGCTTTTTTGGAATTCAGCAAATCGTGTTCTTGACAAAAATATATTACTTACTCTTTTAAATCTGGAGGATAACTTCGGGCCTTGATTTTGAATGGCAGTCTTTTTCCTTCACAACACATCAATTTTACCACCTCTTCAGGGGGCTTGGGATGGAAGGGCTGTACTCCCTCAATCATCTGAGCCATGTAGAAAGAAACAGAGAAGTGAGGTGTTAAAACATTAAATCCTTCTATGAACGACGTAATAGAATGTGCAGAGAAATAAATGAATAAGATACAAACTGCTCCAAAACTGATAAACAAGGAGAAGGGGAAGTGCATCAGATGCATCAAAATTTCATCCTTTGTGCATTTTAGCACTAATCTTCTTTTTGGGAAAAAAAAAAAGATTATTGCAGAATAGATCAAATGCTTCATGTGGTAAGGGAGTACGTGTTCGGAACGTTCAAGTTATTCTGACAAGTGCAAAATTAGTGAGCAATTTAAAATTTTAAATTGCCCCTATATTTTGAAACCATTTGAATTGGATTGTGTGGAGCTATGATAATATGTTTATGGATTTGGCCAGTAGGAAAATACCTCATAGAGAATAAGACCGAAAGAGTAGGCATCCACACTTCTATCAAATTCTTCATTTTTATAAATCTCAGGTGCCACGTATAAATCTACAATCAGAAAAAGCACAATCATCAATTGAACTCAAATCAAGGTTTCTATAGTGTTTGTTCTAATGCCTATTTTGGCCAAAGTATAGTTAATTAATAAATAATAATTGCATGTATAAAAGTGTTCATTCTACATAGACTAGAGATTCAGTATCATTTCCTATAAAGAAAAAAGTCAATTTAGATTGCACCAGTTACTTGCATCAATCATGGCATATATATAAATACATGAAACCACAAATTAAGCCAAGGGTCGGGCATAGTAAGAAACTTACTTGCAGGATCTATGTGCGACACTGGAAACACTATTTTTGCTTTTTCTGGTGAAATATATTGCAATCTCAGCAGACCAAATCCAGATATCTTCAACTGGCCTCCATTATCCAGCAAAATATTTCTGGCACCTTACGAAAATTTCAAATATTAAAGAACAGCAGATCTCCAGGAGTAAAGATAAAAATTCAATATGAAATTTCAGCGCATATCAGAATAACCTCTGCATTTTTTCTCTTACTTTGGCTTTAAATCACAATGGATGATTGGATCTGGTTTACATTCATGAAGATAATTCATACCCCTGACAACAAGAAATCAAACAAGATTTAACTATTACGAGGAAATTCAGTAGAATTATCAAACATCTGAATGCACAATGAGAAACAATATGAAGGCAAATTGACAAAGAATACTTTACAAGTGTTAAAAAATGAGAGTTGCATATCTTGTTTAAATTCATAATACACACAGTATCAGTAGATATAAGTGAAAATTACACATACCTAGCAAGGTCAAGAGCAAATCTCAGAACTTTTGATGGAGAAAGACGCCCTTTCTTTTGAAGATAGCTTGCCAAGTCACCCTGAAAGATCACAGTCAATATAACAAATGGTTAAGTCGCAATTTGCGAAAGAAACAAATACTATCAAATCAGTGCAGTTATCCTTCTCAAGTGAGAGTGAACTTATAGAAATAATAATATTATTTATGCTTGCCTCCAGATGTGTGCGTCTGTTTATGGAAAGAGAGAGTGAGGAAGGGAGTGATAGGCATGCTTACTTTTGCATGATATTCTAAAACAATCATCATTGGTATGTTCTGGGTGACAGCTCCAACAAACTGAACCACATTAGGATGCCGAGCTTTTTCTACTATAGTTAGCTCATGCGTGAAAGCATTTCTGTTTGAAAAGATAAGAAATTAGGATACAGGGTTAGGTCGCAAATACAGTCTTAGAATGACTTGAAAGTATCATGAAGATCATGATGTAGTTAATCTACAGAGTTTCACTAACTACCGAAGTTTGCAGTAACAAGCAACCACATTTGATTATTTTGGGAAATTTTCTGAAAATCAGCTCCTAAAAGTAATTATTTTTCTTATAGATCGCTCTTTAACAGAAAGATGATAAAATTTGCAGCTAAAAAATAGAGGCTTACATGCGTTCTGGGTCTTTATGGCTTTCTTTATCAAGTATCTTTACCCAAACCTTTGTACCGTTCCATTTAGCAACTTGATATGATCCCTGCACAGAAGTATTGGAAAGAAATCCACCAACAACCGACCAAATTGATCAAAGATTTTTCATAGATACTTAGAACTGCTTTATTATTCAATCCCAGAAGTCCATGCATTATGATTCCCAGAACAACCATTTAAAAAAAAAAACTCAAATGCAAACTGAGCTAGGAAGACCAAAAGCGCGGCAGTTATTCAAGAGAAGCCAAAATGGAAGCTAAAATAGTTCCACCCCAAAGGAATTAATCATGTAGTTCCACCCCAAAATAAAGGCCAACGCAATCTGTAAGTTTTAATTAATGAGAATTAGATTGTGCTGTGTCTACCTTCTGGACATATTTACGTGGTTGAATTGGGCAACTCTTCTCAAGAATAAAATAAAAATATGTTATTATCAAGCACATAAGGTTAGCCATCCAGTCAATGATCTACATGGTACATCCAATATGTTTCAACATGATGCATATGTAAGCTAATAACAAAAAGAAAATTTTGTGGAGAAGGCCATTAGTTGGCCATACAAAGAACTGCCATTAGTTGGAAACATGAATGTATGCTAATGATAGATAGTAGAACTGTAGCTAACGGCATCTTCAGAAGGACATTGCCAACTAAAATAAGTTAAATAGGGGGCTAGGACAAATAGTTATGTGCAGTAGATTGAATATCATCACAGGTATTACATCTTAAACAATACACGAATGGTAAAGGATCACATAATGTACAAAAATTAAGGGAACGGGCCATGCCTTTGTGATACCATCAGCCTTCCGGACCTGAAGCTCTAGTGGATTAAGCTCATATTCTGGAACTTCTCGAGGATTTGCCACAGTCATAGGTGTCCTCTTGGTTTTCTAAAATGAAAGAAAATATGTAAAATGCCATCCTTCAAAACATTAACATAATAACTAGCAACTAGAAACAGAAAAAGTAGTTCTATTCAAATCGAACTAGTTCAAATTGTACCGGAACTTTGGCTCCACGGGCCTTCAAGATATTGTAAACTTCAACATTTCCGTAGTACTTAGCATCCGCAGCTGCCTGTCCAATTAAATGTTAAAAAGCTCAACAAGTATAAAAAATTTAAAAAAAAAAAATTCACCCACTTAGCTGCGTTTGCCTTCAAACGAAAAAGAAAAAAAAAAGGGAGGTATAAGTAAATTTCATGAATTTAGAAAAACATCTTGATAAATTTCGAAAATATTCGGATTTGATCTCTTTGATGTTAGCTGATTTACATGGAGATTTTGTTTAAAATTTGGTCATTGTCACTTTATCATTCGACGTTCCAACAGTACGAAAATGTAATTGGATAAAGCTAACAATATTATTAGGCTATAGTGAAAAACAGGTTAGGTATAGGGGCATCCCCACTACATAAATTTTCTGTAATACGCACGTTTCTATTTCACAAAATAAAACGATTCTCAGCAATTAGGCGATTAAATTGCATCAAACAATTAAGCAGCTCAAGCACCAATAGTAAATTCAAACCAATGAAAAAATGAAAGAAAAATGTACCGTACTGCCCCAGCGATCACGGGCATCGATATTAGCCTTTTTGCTAAGCAACAACTTAACAACCTCCACGTGTCCTTCACAAGCGGCGATATGCAACGCCGTCCGTCCGTCAAGATCAATGCTGTTGACATCACTGCCTTCGTTCAGCAAATCCTCGACTCCCTTGACGTCACCTCTGCATGCCATAAACAACAGCTGCATCGTCGAGTCAAGGTTCTCCGGCACCGTCAACTCGTCCTGAACCGGACTCCGGCGTATCGGATCCAACGACGACTGCCTCCCGAAACTAAACCTCATGTTATTCCTCCTCGGATCGAACGACGACTGCCTCGACATCTGCCTCGTCAGGCTCCGACGCAGCGATCCCGTCGAGAACTGCCGCGATATCCCTCGCTTTAACTGCGCCGTTAAGTTCTCCATTTTCGTATTTTAATTTAAATCGTTATCTTATTCACACAAAACGACGTCGGATGAGTGGGAGGTCGAAACGACGGCGTGCGCGGAGGTTTACATGGAAAAGTTGAGCTGTGGTGGTGAGGAGAGAGAGAGAGAGAGAGAGGCGGGGGAGGTGGTGGAAGGATTTGAAAGGAAATGAGAGGAGGAGAAAGAGAAGAGGGAGAGAGAAAAATGAGGAGTGATTTCGTGAGTTTGTTAGGCGCAGATTTTAAGCGCAAAGCCGTTATACGAAGTAGTGTGCATATGTTTTATTGTTTTAATACGTGGAGAGAGAGAGAGAGAGAGAGAGAGAGAAGAGACATGCCGACAGCTTCTGACTGTGAATGAATGAGAGGGCATTTTAAAACGCGGTAAAAAGGAATATGACGCCTGGGATTTTCGGTTAGTTGTTATTAGTTTTTTTGGTATTTTTGTGCATGGGATTATAATAACATTTAGATCCCTAATGTTTTACCTTTTCTCAAATAAGGGCATATATTATCTATCTATATCAACACAGTCCTTTTGTCATTTAGTCTCAGGGAGCTTTTTTTTTTTAATTGTTACAATCTACAAATATTACAATTTATAATATAGCTCAGACGCCTATCGAGCATAGATAAAAAAATATTGTTAGTTATTGACGAGATAAGTAATTCTATATTTTTAAGAATGCGCTCAATCGCTTCCTACTAATATTCGGTACATATATCTAATCCTATCAATAAATGGAACTGAATCCCCCTCATGATGTCATTCCGAGACTTTAATGATTAGTTAATTTCATGTTCATTGATATAGTAACTTAGAGCATCACCAAAAAACTTTTCAAATAAGATTTTATTACTTATTTGAAGAGCTACATCAACATTTAAAGCTCCAAAAGACACTTCAATTAAGATTTTTCAAATCAGAAATGATCATCACTCTTCAAATTTGAAGAGTTACTTTCTCCCTCTTCAATTTATATTTTATTATTTTTTGTTGAAGAAAAAGAGAAATGTGCTTTAATTACTATTGACTTTTCTTTTAAAAAAATAGTTATTTAATTAAAATAATATTAACTCATTTCTATTTAAAGAGTCTTTTGGAGAATAATATCTTTTTTCACTCATCTATTTACCACATAAGTAAGCAAATGAATATTTGAAGAGTAAAATTTATAGAGCCTTTTGGAGATACTCTTACAAGAGTAAATTTGGTGATTTTCTTCTTCAATTTAGGAACATATGTGACGTAAATGGATAAAATATGTTTTTATGCAATAATCATAAAGAATAAGGATGTTGAATGTTATTATTCGAATAAAATATCTAACATTCTTTGTTATGAATTAATTGACAAAAATATAGTTTAAGTTGAGGAAGTTAATTAGCAACACAATTTAGTTGAAATGTAGTTGTTAAATAATTCAATTAGAAGTTTTCAAATAGTTACCTTCATTTTTTTTAATGGGTTTTTAATAATCGTGATGAATTTTGTTGGAGTTTCAATAACAAAAAACCAACTGAATTGATTGGACTGTCAAATTTACCAAAAGGTTTGTTAATGTTATTACGAAATGAGTAAGAAGTATTTCGATATTTTAACATGATAAAAATATGTATTTAATAAGCTTATATTTTACATAGCTTAATTCAAAATTAATTGAAAAATGATAGATTCAACCTTTCAAGTTGAAATAATATGTCCAATTAGATTAATTTAGGTTCATCAATATATTATTGACTTGGATTACATAAAAAGTTTAATTGGATTAATATCAGGTTAATTACTTAAATGTTAACCATTGAATATTCGCAAAATGAAGCTTCAAACTTTACTTTTCAAGCAGAATTTATTAATATTGGGTTGATAACTTAAATCTTATCCAGTGATAAATGAGAAACATTGCGCTTGTCTCTTGTGTCCATAATAATCCAAAGTTCATGACCCCCAAAATTGAGGTCACTTTCATTTGTGTTCGTAGTGACTTTGCTTTTGGTAAAATACAAAATAAAACAAGTGACATTTGCTATTTAAGATATGGACAGATGGCCGTTAATAGGTGATATGGTGGAGCCCGATTTGGTAGAGTCAAGTGGGCCCCAATCCACCAATAATTGACTTAAAATAATCCAATCAAAGGATGCTCATTGGATCTGATAATCATTCAATGAAGAGTTGGGCGCTATTAAATTTTAATACATTACCTTTCCTTTAATGCCAAGATTCACATGTCACAAATGTATGGGTGCGTATGGTCCATATCATTTGCTAATCTTAGCTGTTCCGTGCTACAACTTGCAAAGAATGCCCAGTCAATGAATTTTGAATGAATAATGCCTAATTGCGGTTTAGCCTGTATCCTCTTGCGTAAAGTATGATTTTGATCGCCGTATTTTAGAATTAATTGTGCACGCTTAGTAGTAGTACTTGACCTAATTATTGATTTCTTACCAAGGAAAACGTACCGCAATCTTTGGATTTGCTTTACAGTGATGCATGAGTTTTAGGTAGATTTTAGGTAGAAATAGGGTGAGTAAATTTGACTTACTATTTGTAGGAAAAAAAAAAAAAAAAAGTCAAGTTATGCAAATGATGTTAAACATAGTATGTTTTATATAAAAATAAAAAATTCGTTTAAAATAACACGACGTCATAAAAATGTTGAGATGATGCAATTGATTGATTTGATCATTGTAAAAAAAAAAAATTGCTATCAACTATTGTACATTAGTTACCATATCATTTGAATGAAAATTTTGAAATAAAATTACAAATATCTAGTATTACTTTGAGTTATACATTAGCAACAAATCTTAGTTAGAAAACAATTTATTTTTGAGTGGACATTTTATAAAAGTCCAAACCTTGAATTTTTTACAAAACAATAAAAAAACTTAGGATGAGAAGATTGAAAATAAGTATTATCAATTACATTGAGACAAAAAAATAATTAATAAAAAAATATTTATTTTAGTTATCAATTATTATATGTACACATAAAATGTTATTATATACACATATTTATAAATACTTGTGTAAATAAATATTATACATTTGTCTTTTTAAGTTTTTTCCATTCTTATACTATTTTAGAAGTGAGATTTTCTGAACACATCTGACTATTTTTAAAACTTAAAGCACTTGTAAAAATAAAGTTTACCAAATGTTTAATTAATTTTCTTCATAACTGATTATTTTTACAACACAGTTAACGGTAATTATTTTAAAAATTACAGCATTATTAAACTGGTCCTTACCAAAATCGAATTGTAAATTTCTAGTATTTTGATAATAAGATCTCAACGGTCTGTTGAAAGCTTAGATACATATCATCGTAGCAAAGTCTTAAGTCTAAGGGTTTCCCAAACATAGCTCGAAAATTTGTGTCAATAAAAACATCTATTCCAATTTTACTGAAGGGAAAAATTGCCCACAATCTTCACTTGTGCGACTGAATACAAGTGAAAAAAAAAAAAAAACCACTAAAACATGAGTTTTTTTTTTATAGGACTGATAGATGAGTTTGTCGTTCGGCTAAGGGATTTCTCATCTTTCAAATAATTTTTTTTTTATTTTTTTGAAACACATCTTTCAAATAAGTACAAAGAATTATTGGTGAGCAAGAAAAAAGAATCTTCTGCATAGTAATTAAATGTGCCCTAATTAGGTTTTCTACAAACTGTAGAAATCCATGTGAACTAAGGAATATCATGAAACTTTTTAAAAAGCTAAAAGACCTTGTATGGGCTGCCGACAATGGAGGTAGGTACAGACTACTACAGAACAAGTAAAAAGTGGTGGAGTCACATGAGCTGTTATATTTATTCAAAGATCAGAATTCAGACCAACACCAGCCCGTTCTCCTCTACGCTACAGTCAAGCTAATATTGTATTGCATAAAACTTTTGACCGATACAAGTAAAGTGGATGCCAGTGGGCACTAGCACATGCACGTAAATAAAATGAATCCAACTCTCTATGCTATATACCATGTGAACGCTGGAATGAGATTTTCTAAATGCCACACATCTAAAGTGCTTCTGAAAAAATGCTATGTTGGAATTACTTTCAGAAACCTATAAAGAGAACTAAAAAAAACCACCATGGGGAAAAAGGGGAAAAAGGTGCTGTTGAAGACTTCAGAAATAACCCCAAATGTATTTTTGTAGCCAAGTGTGCTTTCATGTATTTCAGTCAGATGATACAGAAGACTCAATATCGTTTTGATACTCAAGGAAGTTTTGGTAGTGTTAAAACACACTTCCAAATCAAAATTTTGATTACTTAAAACAGGCATTACTTTAAAAGAGACCAACCAATCTATATAAAGGAGTTTATAATGGAAGCCAAGACTATCAAATGAAATGCTTTTGAATCCTTCAAGGAGATTTCAGACTGCTATTATAAAAATGTCAGAGTGGTTTAAAGTTACTATGATGCAAGTCAATTCTAATCACAGAAAAGGCTTTCATCTTTCATGTGGTATGTGAAGCATAAAATAAGAATCTGTATGAAGAAACAGAATCAAGACAAAAGAAAAATATATGAAGACATGGATTGACTCTTTTAAGAAGTCACAACTAGCTTGAGAAAGCAAAACACAAAATCTACATTCTATCCCAAAATATCTCTCTTTCCAATTTACAAGCTCCAAGCACAGAATTCAGCATCTTAAATCAATGCTAAATTGAAGTGACAGAAGAGTAAAACCAGTGAAAGTTAATCAAAAATTAAACTTCAATTTTTATTATGGATCAGTTAAAAATTGGTCTAAAACTAACCTCAAAGATGTAAAAACAGTGTAACAATGTTAAAAAGACCAAATAGCAGAAAAGGACAATATTATCAGACAGCTGATTTCTCTTTCTTCTTAGGAGATGCAGTTTAATTCCCAGACTTACAAGGCTTGCCCCAAGGTGTGAGTGAACACCTTCCATTGTTACCGCTACTTTTGCTTCGTTCAACATGAGGGTGATCAACTGGAATCATGGCTACTCCTCTAACCACAGCTCTTCGACCCAACCAACTTCTCTGACCTGCCTTACTAAGCTTTTTAGCTCCATGGCTGGGGTTAGACACTGTACCAATGGTGGCGCGACATCTAGGGTCAATCACTTTCTCATTTCCACAACGTAGCCTAACTAAGCAACACCTTGAAGTGGGTTCTTTCTCAAAATCTTGGTTAACGTCCCTGCAGCTCGAACTAGCTTCCCACCTTGAGCTGGGTTTACGTCAGTGTTGTTGATGATGGTCCCAATACGCACACAAGCAAGTGGCATGCAGCAACGGGAGCCATCTGTCTCATTATCTTATCGCGCGCCGTATCTGTTTTTGGTTTTTCTTGTTTTGAAGGATCACCAACTAACTCAGTTTCTGCGGTAACACAGAGGCAATATAATATAATTCAAACTTTGAGGATTAAAAGAGAGATTCCACAACTAGACAGACAAGAGTAGTATTGTAGTTAAGAATGGAAGGACGGAGAGGCCTACCAAAGAGTGTCAATGAAGCTGAGCATTTTTGAACCAAGCCATTTCTGCACTGGCAAGAAATCATTCCATGCGAATTCATTTTCAAACTACTCACATCTGGTTGTGTACTCCTTACAACATTCTCACGGTTGTACTCTCAGATCATTCCACATATGGGTAATGCGGCCAGGAATTCTCATGTTGAGGAGCACTGCACGATGTATCTTACCCCAGCATTTTTGAAAATGATGTTGGTACCTTCTGCAAAGCATCTTAGAAAACAAATGTGATTTCAGCAAACTTGAAATAAAAGAACACACAGAATCTTTCATTTCCCAAAGAAACATACAACAGGGATATGATTTTATAGGCTGCAAGTACAAATTTCCTCCTCAAAATTGAGTCTAAAGCTAATGTATCCCCAGTTTATTCTATGTTTGGCAATGGTAGAAATTTCAATGCAATGAATTCTCAGGAGTGATCAGAGATCTCTATTTGTTCTGTTTTATGAAAACAGAGACGTATTTCCATCTCATTTTCTGGATCAACTCAGATGCCTTCGATCCGTGCATTGTCATAAGTGAGAAACATGGTTAAAGCATTCATTTGGTCTCACCTATTAAGAGCTGCACGCCTGCATCCAAGTCTGGATCTTCCTCGTAGTCTTCAACAGATCAATCTAATGTTGAACAAATAATCAAAAGAAAAAACGACAGCAAACCAAAAAAATAAAAAATAAAAGAACGCAGTTAGCACAGTCAGCTACTATAATCAGGCTTCTTAATCAGAGTATCAACTTATCAACTATATCCCAAACAGAAAAAAATTGAAACTATACTAAGCTCACAAATTTCTTAATTACCACTTACCAGTATGAGCTCATTGAGCCTATTTATAATCAAAGCTCCTCTCATGCTTCTCACTGTTTGATTCCAACAGATCTTTTGTTTCCTCTGATAGCCACCATCATGACATTAACTGTTGATGAAATGGATGATTGACCTGACTAGTCTCTAAGTCCAGCTTGATAGTGTCAATTTGCATCATTATTTCAGCTGATTGAAGCAACGCAAACCTAGTCTTGCTGTTGTAGTTCTTGGTGTTGGTGGCTTTTGAAGTATACAACATCCAACAAGCCTGCAGGGTAGTTCTTAACAGTTTTAAAGCTTTGCATCCACAAACCATTTCGCTGCATCAAAATTGCAAACACTTAACAATAATTGCGGGCATAAGTGTACTCACAGGTTTTCCATTGTGAAGAATCAAGGCTTGGGAGCAAGTGCATCTTGAAGCTTGTCAAGTTTGTTAAGCATCTTGAGATGCTTCTCCAAATCTCTGGAAAATGATGTGTTCTTAAGTCACAAGCAAAACAAATAAAGGCCAGTTAAATGGAAAAGGTACCTCGGATACTGCAACTGCTGTATCATTTCTGCTTCATTTCAAAATTTGAAATGCATCATTTCTGCTTCAGAACATGGCTTTGCCTTGAATCATATTTTCTGGGACAGGTGCTGTTTTGAATCAGACCAGTATTTGGTCTCAGGAAGTGCAGGCATTTCTTCAAGGATTCATCTACGGCAGAAATGTTATCACATACTCCACTCCAAGCATTCATCCTTAACTAAACAGAGAAATATTCATTAGATATGCTACCGAAGAAAGAAGGCAAGGTTCATTAATTTCAAAATCCAACGATTAAAAACAGTTAATTGCATGCATCAGAGTCGTCGCGCTCCAAATGTTATAATCCAATTCTGCTTTAAAATAAAATAAAAAATGAAATAATTGACAAAAATCTGCAATCTAAAATTTTGATTGAAGTGAATAACAAAACTTTGGACTAAAAATCGTCCATCTGTCAATGGCAATAAATTTAAGATAAAAGTTATAATTTCATCTGTGAGTGATTACCTTAACAAATAGGAGATTATACGGAACTGCAAAATTTTGAAAAAAAAAATACAAAAACACTAATAGGAGATTGTCAGAGTGGATAATAGAAATCAGCTGACCTTAATAAGAGAATCAACACCTCTGACTCTGGATCGTATATGCGAACAAGTTTGGGCCGCTCTTTTCCTCGACCTCGGGAAATGATGTGAGATTTGTGCAATTCCCGATCCACAAAAATCGAAGAGAGGCGAGGCTTTGAAAACCCATTGAAGACAGAAATTTCAATTTCTGGAATCCCAATGGGGACAGATGAGTTAGAGAGGTGAAAGCCAAGACTAGAATCCTGCCGGTGAAGGCTATGTATTTTTACTAGATCAATATTAAAAAAAGCATCAAAATATTGAAGACAGAAACTTCAAGTATGCTTGCTCCAAAATATTATACTCCAATTCTGGTTAAAATTAGTCAAACTTGCTTAAAAAAAAAAAGAAAAAGGAATGAAATTGGTGACAAATATCTGAAATCTAAAATGTCGATATATCTACCATCTAAGAAATTGACAAATTTTGCAAATTTTTTGTAATTGCCCTTATCTTTCTTTCACCCATAAATAACCACAGCAGTTGAAAAGTCAATGAGTGAATAAAATTCTGTTGACTTTGAGATCACATATGAAATGTTCGGTCATCCATTATGTTACTCTTTCACAAAAATCCCATTCACATCCTCCAATTCTTGATTGAAACTCTCGGCTTGCATGATTTGGGGAAAAAAAATGCTAACTGAAGTGAATAAAAAAAACTTTGGATTAAAAAATCGTCTATCTGTGTATGGTATTAAATTTTAAGATAAGTGTTATAATTTAATCTGCGATTAAAAGGCAAATAGACTCAACATACAATCTGACTTGTGAAAACGGAATCACGTGAGTGACTGCAAAATTATTATTTTAAAAAAAAAACTTGAAGGAGCTTGTTATAGCGGATAATACAAATCAACTGACCTTAATAGTAGAATCTACTCCTCTGCTTCTGGATCGTATATGAATTTACCGTCTATCAAAACCAGAGGGATGTGAGCAATTTTGGGCCACTCTTTTCCTTCATCTCTTTTGCACGCTTTTTTAAGCTTTGGACAATCTCCAATGTGTAATTCCAAAAGTGAGGATGGTAGGCCCACCTCTGGGAATGATGTGAGATTTGGGCAACCCAATATCCACAAAGATCGAAGAGAGTTGAGGCTCTGAAAACCCGTCGAAGACAGAGATATCAAATTTTTGAATCCCGTAAGGCCCAGTACAGTGAGAGAGGTGGGCAGCGTCATTCCTATTGCCTCGTCTGGAAAACACTCTGCTTCATCATCACATCCAATGATCCAGAGGTCTCGAAGAGAGGTAAGCCTGTGCAACCCCCACTGGACGAGTGTCTTATACATTTTGAAATATCCAATTGTAAGTGATGTTAGATTGGTAGGAAAACCTTCTTCTGGAAACGATACAAGATTTGGACACCGCAGAATGCTTAACCCTCGAAGAGAGTTGAGTTTGTGCAAATCATTGGGCAAGGCTTCGAGCTTGTCACATCTGGAAATGTCAAAACTTGAAATGGCGTTGGGAAGCCCTCTTTCTGGGAAGGAAACAAGACTTGGACAATCCCGTATATAAATGCTCTGTAAACATTTAAGATTGGGCAGGCCATCCGGTATTGACTCCAGCTTTCGACAATGCTGTATCTCGAGGTCTTCAAGCGCCTCAAGGAATTGGACACCCGATGATAAACTGGTGAGCTCTGGGCAGTTCTCTATACTCAGGTGTTGCAGCATCACTGGGGACGACGAGGATGCAGGAGAAGAAGAAGAAGAAGCATCCTCTTCATCATCGAACAGACGTTGCAATTTCTCACAATTTTCTATCTCGAGCCTTTTAAGAGATGCTGGTAGCCTCCGTCTTGCGATGAATGTTAGAGAGTCGCAATCTCTGATATACAACCTTTCCAGTTGTGAATTGTTTTCCATCATTTCCTCGGGTAAGGATTTCAAAGCTGTGCTGTTGCAAATTCGAAGAGAGCGCAGATTTCTGGGAAAGAAATTGATCTCTGGAACCGAAACAAGACGTACGCAACTTTCTTCAATTGATACCTCCTCATTGTGAGCGAGCAAATGTAGCCCTGGTTCAATAAAAAAACTCCATGACTTGAGCTGTTCAGAATTGCCAATTACCAAAGCATTTGTAGCAATCATGGGCTTCAATAATTTTCCAAACTCCAAAACATTTGTAGTAGTCATGGGCTTTGGCAGTGAAGAGCCAGCTGGACCATCATATAGCATCCCCTTGCGTCCATTCACGTCTAATGAACTATTTGAAATAGTCATGGACTCTATCAACTTAGAATCAATTGGACGACCGCACGCTAGTTCCTTGCACTCATCAACTTCTAATCTGCAGAGCATCGGATAGCGAGACAATGGAACTACCAACTTTTCACATTTACTAACAACAAGTGTCTCCAAGGAGGGCAGGAGCTCAGGCAGTTCCCCAGAGAGTTTGGGACATTCCACAATGGAAAGTTTATGGAGACGAGGAAACATTTCAACGAGCACATTTCCTTTGATATCCGTGTCCCAATGCTCCCATTCTGGCAAATTCTCGAAACTTAGAACCTCCAATGATGGAAAAGGCGTTGAGAAACCCTCCCCATAAACCTCAGACTCTATGCTTTTTAGTTTCTTCAGCCCTTTAACAGCAAGGTGTTTAAGTGAACTCAAACGGCCAAGCGATGGCAAAGATACACAATTGTCACAGTTCTCCAATTCAAGGAACTCTATTTTGGAGAACAAAGGATCTCCTATCCAATGTGGAAATCTTGCACCTCTATAGTTCCTGATTGCCACCTTTTTTATACGTTTATGAGGCTGTAGAATTTCCAGTACATGCTCTTCTACTACTGCATCTCGAGAATTGTCAAATTGAGACCCCCAATCTAGAGTCAGTGCTTCAAGATTGTGCTTCTCGCATAATGCGGCTTCTCTTGCATTCTGTGGATTATTCACATTCTCTAATCCAGCAATGCAAAGTTCATCACAAAGAAAGTTTAAACTTTTTAATTCTTCCAAACCGCATGCGGTTTCACCCTTGCCCACAATGAAATTGTACAATATTTGAAGCTTCTTCAGCTCTTTCATTCCGAATGGCATCTCCTTCAGCAACGTCGCACCTCTTATATCGAGATGGCGTAAATTGATCAAATTCCTCATTTTGGGTGGAAGCTTTATCAAGCGGGAACAATTTCTTAATATCAAAATTTCCAAGTTCAGCAATTTGCATGTTGACTCGGGTAAACTTCTTATGTCAGTGTCAGCAAGGTTGAGGAACCTTAAAAGTCTGAGATCTTCAAATGGAATCGGTAACTCACCAATACAGTATCCTTGTAAAGATAGCATCCTCAATTTTTCGAACTTTGGCAGCAAATCAGATAGAACCGTTCTAGTTATGTAACTAGTATTAGTGCCACCTCTTATGCGTAATGGCAAGAATGTTCGTAGATGTTCAATTTCATAGAAAACCTCAAACTTATTTCTACCATCACACCAATCACTGGCGTAGGAAGAATGGCGAGCTCTTTCAAATCCCCTTGACGACAAGTTGGGGGACTTCTCTAACCTAAAAATGGTCCCTCCAGAGACCAATTCAGCAAGATCATGAATAAGGTCATGCATTACAAATTTAGAACTATCAGAGATTGCTGTTTGCTGAAAAATTGACCTTGACACCAGATCATAAAAGCACTTGCTACCCCAATCTTCTAGCCGCTCTTTGCTTCTTGACTGTCGAATAATTCCTCCGGCCATCCATAAAAAAGTCACCTCCTTCTCATTGAATTCATAATCTTTTGGAAAGATTGCACAGTAAGCGAAACATCTTTTCAAATGAGAAGGAAGATGATGGTAACTCAATCTTAATACTGGGAGAACCCCACTTTGTTGAGGTAAATCCCATATTTTGCTCTCTAATATATCATCCCACGCATCATGCCTCGTCATACGCAAAAGGCCTCCGAGTGTTTTTGCAGCAAGGGGCAAGCCTCCACATTTGCCAACAACTTTCTTGCGGAATGATTCTGAGATTTCAAGTGCATTATGATCTCTACCCTCCAATGCATGCGTTTTGAAAATAGACCAGCAATCATCGTCTAACAGTCTCTTGAGATTATAATGTTCAATTGGTCCCATTATTGATGCAACATTTGAATTGCGTGTGGTGACGATCATCTTACTGTTTGGTGCAGCTGCCAAGAATGGAGCTTTTAAGTCTACCCACAAGCTGTACTCCTCGTTCCAAACATCATCTAAGACCAACAAGAATCTTTTTCCGTCCACAGCTACTTTCAATTCAACCTGCACTTCATTTAAACTGTTTAGAAGACAAGGCCTGCGGGTGATTGACTCGAGAAGTGCCTTTGAGATGCCCAAAACATCAAAGACGTCAGATACGCAAACCCATGCTTTTACATCAAACTTGGAATCTCCAACGGCCTTGTCATTGTAGACCTCCCGAGCGAGAGTTGTTTTTCCTATCCCGCCCATGCCAACAATGGGTATTACAGCAAAGTTGGCATGATCACTTGGGCTATCGGCCAATACCATATCAAGAATTTTGGCCTTATCTTCTTCTCTACCAAAAACTTCACGTTCTGGTGGGACGCTTGAACTGGGTGGCCTCTGGTGTGCAGCAGCAGCAGTTGATGATGCCCCTTCAGGAATCCGTTGCAGCCCAAGTTCGATTCTATCTTTGCAGAGTTGCTCCAACCGGCCAGTAATATCGTTAATCTTGGACCTCATGCTATAATTGAACCTAACAGCATTCGGATTCAAACTAACCGGGATGAAACTGAGAAGCTGGCCAGAGCTATCCTGATTTTGCGCCATCAACTTGCTTTCCAAAGCTTGAGTAGCAAACTCATCAAGAATGTCCTCAGCGTCATAAGCCAAGTCTTGGAGATCGTCCAGCCACATCTTCACAGCCTCGTCAGTCAGTTGCTTCTCC
This sequence comes from Citrus cavaleriei, assembly GCA_030448925.1. Taxonomy (NCBI): domain Eukaryota; kingdom Viridiplantae; phylum Streptophyta; class Magnoliopsida; order Sapindales; family Rutaceae; genus Citrus; species Citrus cavaleriei. The sequence goes on from JAUJEN010000342.1 coordinate 139,922, forward strand.
TCTGCATCGTTGAGCACCGCCTGAATCATCTTCAGCTTTCTTTGCCACTTCTTGAGCTCGGAATCGACCCCGCCTCCAAGTTGACGGACAAAGCTGAGCAAATCACGGGAAGCCAACCTGTCAAACAACACCTGAAAGAAGGCGTTGAGTAAGATCTCTCCCACAGCAACCATGGTTCCGTTTTGTCAGAAAGAAAGGAATCAGAATCGTCACCAACAATGAAATTATAATTGATAACAAAACTGAAATTGTTTTGATGTATGGAATACTGAAAATTGAGGAATAGAGATATGACTGACCATGTGGTGTGGTCCCAGTGGACTCCACCATGTTGATTAAAGAATAATGATATTCACTTCCAAATGGCGGATGGTGCCACACAGTCAGTATCGGCATGCCAACCTGCAAAGCTCATACACTTTCTTTTGTCATTTGTCAACTTCTCATCAATTAGTCACATGTAGGGTCATAGGAAATTTACTTCCAGTAAATTGTCACTGAAATTTAAATGTGTGTTTGATCTGCCTCATTTTTACAGCCTCAAGCAACATATAATACAGTAGCTTCTGCAAACTCATAACTCTATCAAAATTCATAAGCAGACAACAGGGCAGGAAGTTGATTAAGTCTTACATTAGGCTATTTGTTAACAGTTAAAGCCACTCTAAATTCTCACCTTAACAAAGGAGATTTTGTGTCACTCCTTCGAAAACTGAATACATCAGCTGCAATGAATGCAGCTCAGGGAAACATCAGGGTCAGATGAAAACTTCATTCATCAAGTAAGTTGCACGGAAATGCATTTTCCAGCTCTAGATAGAAACATTCACACTTGCTTACCTTTCAAAGAAACATGAGACTTCTATTTCCACAAGCAAGCAAACAAACGCGTTTTTTTTTTTAAACCCTTTTTTCCCTTGCACTTTTTTTAAAACCGTTGGCTCCACTCAGACTGTCATTCGTTTTTTTTCTCTTTGTTACATTTTATTTAAAATAATTCACAGAAAAGCATAATTATGGAATTTCCCACCGTTCAAGATTAGAATAATTACGAGTTTATCACTTCTAAGTTTTGAGCTTTTTTTTAATAATAATAACTTCAAGATGAGAAATTTAAAACCTTGAACTTTAAAATTTTAAGTCAATTTAAACAAGTTTAAATACCCATATATTAAAACCCAATTATATTAATAGTATTACTTTAAACCCATTATTCATTTATAACAGATTGTTTAGATTTATTAAACTGAAAATTTTTAAAATTTTTGCATCAAATCTAAATGATATTCTCAATTTTTTTTTCAAGTTAAGTGGAAAACTAAATTACCAAAAGTTATAAACCGGAAAATGTATGAAAAATATTAATGAAATTAATTTCTTACCTATGAATTTGAAAATCTTAATTAGCATTAGGATTGTCAATTTTGTAAAATGATTAGTATTTCTATCCAAATATTTCAATCACATCAATACTTGGGATATTTAACACATATTCGTAATGAATTATTTTCAGATTGAAAGGCACCGATATTGCATGGTTTGATCTATGTGAGTCGAAAGATTGAAGTCTGGTGGTGGTATATGGCTATTTGGTGAGTATGCAATTTTTCTTTACCATGACATCCTTTCGTCTCCAGCAGCAGAGTAGTCCAGTTCAACATTTGGGTGAGCTATTTGCCTGGTTACACCAAATAAGAACGAGTTAATTAAATCTATGATAGTTGCGCTGTTAGTACTAAAGCAATATGAATCACTTCTAAGATTAATCAAAATAAAATAAAATATCAATTTAGATTTTAAGAAAAAATATGATATCGAATGTAAAGACAATTTTAAAGAGTAAAAAAAAATTTACTATATTTTAGTGTCTATAATTGTAATTTAATTTAGACGCATTCTAGTAATTAAAAAATTTTGAGTTTTTCTTAATAGAGAGAAATTATAACTTGTTTAATCCTAAAAACTCTAGTTAAAGTATAATTAAATTATAAAAAATAAAAAAAAAATTCTTTTGGCTAGTAAAGAAGTTATACCAAATAAGTACTTAAGTATAGTTTAATTGAAATATTTCTACAACCACAAGCTATTTGAAAACAAAAAAAAAAAAGAAAGAAAGAAAGAAAGCTGAATAGCTAGCAGATTGATACAACAAAGCACTACCAGCAAGAATCATGATTACTCAATGAAGCATCCGTGCCATTGTAAAAGAGAGTCTTATTTGTCATATAGATAAAATCGATATAATTTACATGCACGCCATACTCTTTTTTCTTCAATTTTTATAGTTTTTCTCCCATGAGTTTTTTCATGATGGGATTTTAATGATAAAATCTTACGCTTACTTAAGATATAAATGAATGATGAATTGTGGTTAGTTTTTCTAGTAAAAGTTTTAACGAAACCTATTCTTTGTATATGATTTCTTTGTTAGAATAGACATTAAAGAAGAATGTTATGAATATGATGAAATCCCATTGATTTCATAAAATTGGAGTAACCATCTGACGAATTAGTGTTCCCAGAGCATGTTTTATCAAACACTTTTTTAATGAAAATTTCTAACCTAAACAGATTTGGCTTAGAGAAGGATTCAGTCATCTTGATTCATTAGCAAGATGAATTGGAGTGCTTGTTTGGAATAACTTTATTCTTTGGACTAAATTTATTGTTAATGTATACAACTTTTGTAAGCATAGTTCTTTTTTTTTAAAAAAAAAAATCTTTAGCCGTTTGGATATTAATGATAACTTTTATAAAAAAAATATATAGAATTTATTAGTTAAGGTTTTTAAAATTATGTTAAGGTGGAAATAAAATATGTTATAAAATAAGATTATAAAATTAAATAAAGGTATTCTTGACATTTTAATTCTTTTTTTAAAAGAGTAACTCAATAGCTTCTTTTTCCAAAAATTTTACATTTGAATTTGGTGGGGCTATGTGAATCCCAACAAACTACTCCCTTAATTCATTTACTAAATAAACTCATCCTTTAAATTTCAAAATTTTAAAATTTACTCAACAAGCCCACCCAATATACCATTACTAAAGCCAATTTATATAATAATAGTAATTTTATTAATTAAACCCATTAAATTCATTTATAACTTAATAGATGTTTAGATTTATTAAACTGAAAATTTGTATATTGTTCAAATATTTTGTACCAAAACATAAATAATATTCTCAATTATTTTTTTGGAGTAAAAATGATAAGTGGAAAACTAATTGATTTTGAGTCTTATTTCTTCTTCAATCTCAAATATTTCAGTCACATCAATACTTGGGATATCTTTAACACGTATTCGTAATGAATTTTTATTTTCATTTTTTATTAGGGCTGTTAAGCAAATAAAAGCACCAGGTCGGCCATGCTACTATTTCCACCCCGGCATGAATCACCTCAAATGCAAAGCAGGATCGTAAAATCGACTATATACCGAGCCGATACCCGTCCCCCAAAAAGCGGAAACACGATCTCACAGAGTCACGGTAGTTACGCTTTCCCCAGAACCGTTGCGGGAGACGCAAGATCCTACGTTTGCCCATAATGCAGCAGTTAGAGTCCCATGAGGGGCTGCCACTACCCGAAAAAGGTGGGATGAAGGGCAAACGGGAACGTGGGGACAGCGGCTATAAAAGAAGAAGAAATCGATGAAGAAAGGGGACAGAAAAACTGAGAGAGGGAAAACGCTGCCAAATTGAAACCAGGCTATTTTCCTACAAACTTCGAGCAAATCAGAAACCATTCTTGAATCTAAATTTAACCGTGTTCCCGTAAACACCTTGTGCTAACTTAAGAAACCACCTCGATCCGCTTTTGTGAACGCAGTAAAAGGAGAGTGATTCCAACCCCAAATCCGAGCAACAATGATAACACAAACGAAAGCATCAACAAGGGCCGATATTGCATTTTGGTATATGTTAGTTTGTCGAAAGAGTTATCATTACTTGCTTTCGCCTCCATTCCACGTGCTTTATCTTCTAAATAATCTAATTTTTCTTTACGACGCTTTTCGGTGCTTGGTCTGGCAAGATAGTGAACATAATTTTTTCTGATGTTTAATTCACATCTTTCATCTCCAGCAGCAGCTCTCCAATTCCTTAACATTTGAATGAGCTATTTGCATTTTCACTATGTAAATAAGAACGATTTTCGAATGTGCTATAATAGTTGTTAGTATAAAATCAATATGAATCACTTTATATATGTTTTAAAATTAATCAAAATGAAAAAAATATCAATTTAGAGTTTAAGAAAAAAATATAATATCGAATATAAAGACAAGCTTTCAAAGAGTAAAATATTAAAAAAATATTTTAGTGTCCATAATTATAATTTGATTTAGGAATATTTTAATAATTAAAACTATTTTTGTAAATGAAATTTTAACGTAATTTGGTGAGTTAAAATAGCCTAATTCCTTAAGTTTTTCTTAATAAAACAAATTAGGATGGCAAAATTCTAGATTTTATTCGAGGATATGTGATAATTTCATACCCAATTTCTTATTCGGGAAAACGTTTTTACCCAATTTCTTATTCGGGATGAGGTGAATCCCCATCCCCACCCATTTTCCCATTTTAATTTTAATTTTATTTTTTATAATTACTAGTAAATAAATTATAAAATTTGAATTATAAAATTATAAATATTGGTAAAAATAAAAAAATATCAAAATATTTATATTATTAAACTTTTAGGCCTAATTAACTAATTAAAGTCCTAAATTTTTATTTAGAACATTAAAAAAACCGGGTAAATTCTATTAGCCCAAAAAATTTGTTTTAATTTTAATATTCATTAAATATTTTAAACTTAAATATATTTTTTTATTTATTTTTAGATGTTATAATTGCCCACAACGAATCACAGTTTTAATATCTAATTTAATCTAATATAATCTAATCTAATATTTGCTTCGATTTGACTTAACTATTACGTCAGAAATAATACCATTTATAAAAGACTCCACCAAAAAGTTAATTTTGAATCTAAATTCGATTTTATTTGTAACAATTTTGTATTAGACTATTAATTTATTCACGATAGTTTGTAAAAGAAGTTTGTATCATTTCCATGCTGTGTTACTTACTAATTTAATCTATGTGACTTTTGTAATGGATATTAATGTAAGATATATTTCAAACTTTACTTTTATTTGAATTTTTTATTTTAATATGATTAACTCAAAATCGAAAATAAAAAATGTATTCTATCGCGAATCCCATATTATTCGCGAGTGATAAGGATTTTCAAGAATTGACGACGACATAAAATATCGGGATGACGGCCCTCCCCTCCCCATTGCCATCCCTAAAACAAATTATCACTTGTTTAATTCGCAAAAGCTTTACTCAAAGTACAATTAAATTATCCTTTGGTAGCTGTTACATAAGCTGGTTCAGACCAACACCAACCCCATTCTCCGCTGTGCTACAGTCAAGCTAATATTGTATCGTATAATACATTTGACTATCACAAGTGAAGAGGATGCCACTGGGCACTGGCACATGCTCATAAATAAATAAATTTAACTTCCTAAGTATTTTATGTGACACCGGAATAAAATTTTCTAAATGCCAGACATCTAAAGTGCTTCTGAAAATTGCTCATGTTAAAATTATTTTCAAAAATCCATAAAGAGAACCTTTTAAATGTTTTCTTAAAGAACAACTGCAAAAACAACCATGAGGATAAAGGTTAAAAAGAAAATGTCAAGACTTTAGAAATAAATGTATTTTTGCACGAGCTTTCACGTATTTCAATCGGATACAAAAGACTCAAAATCGCTTTTAAGATTTAAAGAATCAGTGTCGAAACCCACGTAAAGGAGTTTAATATAAAATAAAATTAATCCTTCGCGAGATCTCGCATCGTTATTATAAAAATGGCTTTTAAAGTTACTGTGATGCAAGTCAGTTCTAATCACACAAAAGGCTTCGATCTTTCATGTGGCATGTGAAGCATAAAATAAGAATCTGTATAAACTCCCCAAGAAACAGAAATTAAGGCAAAATAAAAATGCATAAACGCACATGGATTGAGTCTTTAAGAAATCACCACTAACCAAATTGAACAAATGAAAAAAAAAAAAAAAAACATAATATCTCTAAATATATAACTTAATTCTTTATCGGAATTTAATCCAGTCAATCATTTAGTTCTAGTTCTATCTTCAAATGCTAACAGAACTTAATGACTCTAGGAGGTTTTGACTAATTTGGAATAAAAACCAATTCCATTACAATGAAGAAATCAAAATAAAGGAGTCAGTAATAGAAAATAGAAGAGACACATTTGAACTTAAGACATGGATGCGTTTGCCTTCTTGATTCATCAACAGGGAACCTGATCTCCTGTGAAAACAATGAACACTAACATCACAAGGCAATTTTTTGATTTGGAAACCAGTAACATAACCATGTTCTGAATCTTTGATTTATAGCTGAATACAACATAAATCAAACAACCTTCAAACACATTACCAACACATCTTAACAGGGCTCTGAAAATGAGTGGCACAGTTCATTTTTACAGTATCTATTAATAATATCATTCAGAAGCAACTACAACCAACTGTTTTCCAATACAAAGGCTGACGGAGCTTTCGCAAGGCCTTGAGCTACGTCTTCAACGTACACAATACTTCATTATTGGTATGACCAGTTCCAAGAATTTTGGGATAGAGGTTATAGTAATCACTGGCAAGAGATCATTTGATGCGAATCCTTATTGAAACTATTCGCATCTAGTTGTCTACTCCTTACAAGCTTCTAAAGGTTGTACTGTGCGATCACTCAACATACAGGTAATGCGGCCGGGAATTCTCATGTTAAGTAGCACTGCGTGATGCATCTTACCCCAGCATTTATGAAATTGATGTTGTTACCTTCCCAAAAGCATCTAAGAAAACAAATGTGATTTCAGCAAACTTGAAATAAAAGAACACACAGAATCTTTCATTTCCCAAAGAAGCATACAAGTATACAACACGGACATGATTTTTTAGGCTGCATGTGCAAACTTCCTTCTCAAAATTGAGTCTTAAGCTAATGTATCCCTAGTTTATTCTATTTTTGGCAATGGTAGAAATTTTAAATGCAACGAATTCTCAGGCATGATCAGAGATCTCTATTTGTCTGTTTTATGTAAACAGAGAAGTATTTCCATCACATTTTCAGGATCAGCTCAGATGCCTTCAATGCATTGTAATAAGTGAGAAACATGGTTAAAGCATACATTTGTTCTTACCCATTAAAAGCTGAACGCCTGCATCCAAGTCTGGCTCTTCCTTGTAGTTAAAGCATAATCAAACCCAAGTTTGTTCTTCAACAGATCAACCTAATGTTGAAATTATTCGAAAGAATAAAAAACAGCAAACCACAAAAAAAAAGTCAGCTACTATAATCAGGCTTCTTAATCAGAGTATCAAATTATCAACTATATCCCAATCAGAAAATATTGAAACTCTACTAAGCGTTAAGATTTCTTTAATTACCACTTACCAGCATGAGTTCATTGAGCCTACTTATAATCAAAGCTCCTCTCATTCTTCTCACTGTTCATATTGATTCCGACAGATCCTTTGTTTCCTCCGATAGCCACCATCATGACATTAACTGTTGATAAAAGGATGATTGATCTGACTGGTCTCTAAGTCCAGCTGATAGTATCATTTGCATCATTATTTCAGCTGATTGAATTAATGCAAACCCGGTCTTGGAGTTATAGTTCTTGATGTTGGTGGCCTTTCGACTATACAGCATCCAACTACCCTGCAGTGTAAATCTTAAAAGTTTAAACCTTTGCATCAACAAACCATTTCGCTGCATCAAAATTGCAAGCGTTTCACAATAATATTTTCTGGGAAACATTATCAGAACATGACTTTGCCTTGGATCATATTTTCTGGGAAAGGTGCTGTTTGAATCAGACCTGTATTTGGTCTCAGGAACTGTAGGCATTTCTTCAGGGATTCATCTGAGGCAGAAATGTTACCAAGTACCCCACTCCAAGCATTCATCCTTAACTAAACAGAGAAATATTCATTAGATATGCGACCGAAGAAAGAGGGCAAGGTTGTTGGAAGACAGAATAAGTACACATCTTACCATCATTAATTACAAAATCCAATTAAAAACAGTTAATTGCATGCATCAGAGTATGCACGCCCAAAATGTTATACTCATATTCTGGTTTAAAATAAAAAATGAAAAAATTGTAATGAAATACTTGACAATAATCTGCAATCTAAAATTTTGATTGAAGTGAACAAAAAACTTTGGACTAAAAATCGTCTATCTGTATATGCTATTAAATTTTAAGATAAAAGTTATAATTTTATCTGTGAGCAATCAACCCTATGAGGCAGTACTAATTACCTTGACAAACACCGATAAAAAGCAAATAGCCTCAACATACTATCTGACCTGTGAAGAAGGAAACAAGTGAGTGGCATTTCAATTATACAGAAGTGCAAAATTAAAAAAAACACTAATAGGAGATTGTCAGAGTGGATAATAGAAATCAGCTGACCTTAATAAGAGAATCAACACCTCTGACTCTGGATCGTATATGAATTTTCCATCTATCATAACCCAAGGGATGTGAGCAAGAAATCATTTGAGGCAAATTCATTTCGAAACTACTTGCACCCAGTTGTGTACTCATTACAAGCTTCTCAAGGTTGTACTGTGCGATCATTCGACATACGGGTAATGTGGCCAGGAATTCTCAAGTTGAGTCGCACTGCATGATGCATCTTGCCCCAGCATTTTTGAAATTGATGTTGTTACCTTCTGGAAAGCATCTGAGAAAACAAATGTTATTTCAGTGAACTTGAAATAAAAGAACACACAGAATCTTTCATTTCCCAAAGAAACGTACAACACGGACATGATTTTATAGGCTGCAAGTACAAACTTCCTTCTCAAAATTCAGGCTTAAGCTAATGTATCCCTAGTTCATTCTATGTTTGGTAATGGTAGAAATTTCAATGCAACAAAAATTCAGGCATGATCAGAGATCTCTATTTGTCCTGTTATATGAAAACAGAGAAGTATTTCCATCACATTGTCAGGATCAACCCAGATGCCTTCAATCCGTGCATTTTAATAAGTGAGAAACATGGTTAAAGCATTCATTTGTTCTTACCCATTAAAAGCTTAACGCCTGCATCCAAGTCTGGCTCTTCCTTGTAGTTAAAGCATAATCAAACCCAAGCTTGTTCTTCAACAGATCAACCCAATGTTGAAAAAATAATCGAAACCAAAAACAACAGCAGACAAAAAAAAAGAAGGATAATACAGTCAACTACTATAATCGGGCTTCTTAAACAGAGTCAACTTATCAACTATACTCCAAACAGAAAATACTGAAACTCTATTAAGCTTACAAATTTCTTTAATTACCACTTACCAACATGAGTTCATTGACCCTACTCAAAATCAAAGCTCCTCTCATGCTTCTCAATGTTCGTATAGATTCCGACACATCTTTTGTTTCCTCTGATAGCCACCATCGTGACATTAACTGTTCATGAAATGGATGATTGATCTGACTAGTCTCTAAGTCCAGCTTGATATAGTGTCATTTGCATCATTATTACAGCTGACTGAATTAACGCAAAGCTGGTCTTGGAGTTGTAGTTCTTGATGTTGTTGGCTTTTCGAGTATACAGCATCTAACAAGCCTGCAGGATAAATCTTAACAGTTTAATACTTTGCATCAAGAAACCATTTCTCTGCATCAGAATTGCGAACACTTCACAATAATTGCAGGCATAGGTGTACTCACAAGTTTTGTGTTGTGGAGAATAAGGCTTGGGGGCAAGTGCATCTTGAAGTTTGTCAAGTTTGCTGTGTTTTGAGATGCTTCTCTAAATCTCTGGCAAATAAAGGCAAGTTACCTCAGATACGGCAACTGCCAACACATAATACAGTAGATTCTGCAAATGCTAAAACAGAAAAGAACATCAGATACCATAACTAACAACAAATTGCAAATTCCTTAAATTTTTTTTTTTTCCCAACGAAAGTAACTAGAAGAAGTTAACATGTGAGGGTCAATGATTTTTTTACCTCAATCTAATAGTTTCAGGTTTGCGGGTCCATACACTATGACATAGGCTAGGTACTGCTATTCTTCTTCTGTCTAAAAGCAATTCCTTTTGGATTGATCAAATTCTGATGCAAGGATCCACAAATTAGATGGACGTGCAAAAGCAAATTATTGGATTCTTACTAGAGAACTGACAAGCCTCCTTATCTGAAAACTACACATTTTTCTAGCTTCTGGAACACAACGCACGAACAAAATTGTATTAAAATTACTGCTAAATTTGCCAGTCTAAAATGCAATATTTACGGAAGTGAAAAAAATCCAGTCATACCTATGCGGCAGCACAAATTACCTTAACAAACACCGATAGAAAGCAAATAGCCTCAACATACTAATAGGAAACAAGTGAGTGGCATTTTCAATTATACGGAACTGCAAAATTTTAGAAAAAAAATTTCAAAAGGAAAAACACTAATAGGAGATTGTCAGAGTGGATAATAGAAATCAGCTGACCTTAATAAGAGAATCTATTAACCCTAGGGATGCGAGCAAGTTTGGGCCGCTCTTTTCCGCGACCTCGGGAAATGATGTGAGATTTGTGCAATTCCCGATCCACAAAAATCGAAGAGAGGCGAGGCTTTGAAAACCCATTGAAGACAAAAATTTCAATTTCAATTCCTGTTGGTGAAGGCTATGTATTTCTACTAGATCAAAATTAAAAAAGCATCAAAATATCTGAAATCTAAAATGTCGATATATCTACCATCTAAGAAATTGACAAAGTTTGCAAATATCTTGTAATTGCCCTTATCTTTCACCCAGCAATAACCACAGGAGTTGAAAAGTCAACGAGTAAATAAAATTCTGTTGACTTTGAGATCACAGATGAAATGTTCGGTCATCCATTATGTTACTCTTTCACAAAAATCCCATTCACATCCTCCAATTCTTGATTGAAACTCTCGGCTTGCATGATTTGGGGAAAAAAAAAATGCTAACTGAAGTGAATAAAAAAACTTTGGATTAAAAAATCGTCTATCTGTCTATGGTATTAAAAAATCGTCTATCTGCGATTAAAAGGCAAATAGCCTCAACATACAATCTGACTTGTGAAAACGGAATCACGTGAGTGACTGCAAAATTATTATTTTTTTTAAAAAAGGAGGAGCTTGTTATAGCGGATAATACAAATCAACTGACCTTAATAGTAGAATCTACTCCTCTGATTCTGGATCGTATATGAATTTACCGTCTATCTCAACGCGAGGGATGTGAGCAATTTTGGACCACTCTTTTCCTTGATCTCTTTTGCACGCTTTTTTAAGCTTTGGACAATGTCTAATGTGTAATTCCAAAAGTGAGGATGGAAGGCCCGCCTCTGGGAATGATGTGAGATTTGGGCAATTCCGGATCCATAAAGATTGAAGAGAGGTGAGGCTCTGAAAACCCGTCGAAGACAGAGATATCAAATTTTTGAATCCCCAAAGTTCCAGTAGAGTGAGAGAGGTGGGCAGCGTCATTCCTATCTCCTCGTCTGGAAAACACTCTGCTTCGTCATCACAATCAACGATATAGAGGCGTCTAAGAGAGGTAAGCCTGTGCAACCCCCACTGGACGAGTGTCTTATACATTTTGAAATATCCAATTGTAAGTGATGTTAGATTGGTAGGAAAACCTTCTTCTGGAAACGATACAAGATTTCGACACCCCGATATGCTTAAATCTCGAAGAGAGTTGAGTTTGTGCAAATCATCGGGCAAGGCTTCGAGCTTCTCACATATGCAAATGTGAAAACTTGAAATGGCGTTGGGAAGCCCTCTTTCTGGGAAGGAAACAAGACTTGGACATTTCCGTATATGAATGCTCTGTAAACATTTAAGATTGGGCAGGCCATCCGGTAATGACTCCAGCTTTGGACAATGCTCTATCTTGAGGAATTCAAGCGCCTCAAGGAATTGGACACCCGATGATAAACTGGTGAGCTTTGGGCATTTCCCTATTATCAGGTGTTGCAGCATCACTGGGGAAGACGAGGATGAAGGAGAAGAAGAAGAAGAAGCATCCTCTTCATCATCGAACAGACGTTGCAATTTCTCACAATTTTCTATCTCAAGCCTTTTAAGAGATGCTGGTAGCCTCCGTCTTGCGATGAATGTTAGAGAGTCGCAATCTCTGATATACAACATCTCGAGTTGTGAATTGTTTTCCATCATTTCCTCGGGTAAGGATTTCAAAGCTGTGCTGTTGCAAATTTGAAGAGAGCGCAGATTTCTGGGAAAGAAATTGATCTCTGGAACCGAAACAAGACGTACGCAACTTTCTTCAATTGATACCTCCTCATTGTGAGCGAGCAAATGTAGCCCTGGTTCAATAAAAAAACTCCATGACTTGAGCTGTTCAGAATTGCCAATTACCAAAGCATTTGTAGCAATCATGGGCTTCAATAATTTTCCGAACTCCAAAACATTTGTAGCAATCATGGGCTTTGGCAGTGAAGAGCCAGCTGGACCATTGTATAGCATCCCCTTGCATCCATTCATGTCTAAGGAACTATTTGAAATAGTCAAAGACTTTATCAACTTAGAATCAATTGAACGACCGCACGCTAGTTCCTTGCACTCATCAACTTCCAATCTGCAGAGCATCGGATAGCGAGACAATGGAACTGCCAACTTTTCACATTTACTAACAACAAGTGTCTCCAAGGAGGGCAGGAGCTCAGGCAGTTCTCCAGAGAGTTTGGGACATTTCACAATGGAAAGTTTATGGAGACGAGGAAATATTTCAACAACTGCATTTCCTTTGATATCTGTGTCCCAATGCTCCCATTCTGGCAAATTCTCGAAACTTAGAATCTCCAATGATGGAAAAGGCGTTGAGAAACCCTCCCCATAAACCTCAGACTCTATGCTTTTTAGTTTCTTCAGCCCTTTAACAGCAAGGTGTTTAAGTGAACTCAAACGGCCAAGCGATGGCAAAGATACACAATTGTCACAGTTCTCCAATTCAAGGAACTCTATTTTGGAGAACAAAGGATCTCCTATCCAATGTGGAAATCTTGCACCTCTATAGTTCCTGATTGCCACCTTTTTTATACGTTTATGAGGCTGTAGAATTTCCAGTACATGCTCTTCTACTACTGCATCTCGAGAATTGTCAAATTGAGACCCCCAATCTAGAGTCAGTGCTTCAAGATTGTGCTTCTCGCATAATGCGGCTTCTCTTGCATTCTGTGGATTATTCACATTCTCTAATCCAGCAATGCAAAGTTCATCACAAAGAAAGCTTAAACATTTTAAATCTTCCACACCGGATGCAGTTTCACCCTTGCCCACAATAAAATTGGACAATGTTTGAAGCTTCTTCAACTCTTTCATTCCAAATGGCATCTCCTTCAGCAGCTTTGCACCTCTTATATCGAGATGACGTAAATTGATCAAATTCCTCATTTTCTGGGGAAGCTTTATCAAGCGGGAACAATTTCTTAATATCAAAATTTCCAAGTTCAGCAATTTGCATGTTGACTCAGGTAAACTTCTTATGTCAGTGTCAGCGAGGTTGAGGAACCTTAAAAGTCTGAGATCTTCAAATGGAATTGGTAACTCACCATTACAGTATCCTTCTAAAGATAGCATCCTCAATTTTTTGAACTTTGGCAGCAAATCAGATAGAACCGTTCTAGTTATGTAAAAAGTACCATGTATGCGTAAGCGTAATGGCAAGAATGTTCGTAGATGTTCAATTTCATAGAAAACCTCAAACTTATTTTTAGCATCATACCAACCGCCGGCATAGGAAGAATGGCGAACTCTTTCAAATCTGCTTGACGACAAGTTGGTGGACTCCTCTAACCTAAAAATGGTCCCTCTAGAAACCAATTCAGCAAGATCATGGAGAAGGTCGTGCATTACAAATTCAGAACTACCAGAGCTGGTTTGTTGAAAAATAGACCTTGACACTAGATCATGAAAGCACTTGCTGCCCAAATCTTCCAGCTGCTCACTGTTTCGCGACTGTTGAATAATTCCTCCAGCCATCCATAAGAAAGTCAGCTCCTTCTCATTGAATTCATAATCTTTTGGAAAGATTGCACAGTAAGCGAAACATTTTTTCAAATGAGAAGGAAGATGATGGTAACTCAATCTTAATACTGGGAGAACCCCACTTTGTTGAGGTAAATCCCATATTTTGCTCTCTAATATATCATCCCACGCATCATGCCTCGTCGTACGCAAAAGGCCTCCGAGTGTTTTTGCAGCAAGGGGCAAGCCTCCACATTTGCCAACAACTTTCTTGCGGAATGATTCTGAAATTTCAAGTGCATTATGATCTCTACCCTCCAATGCATGCGTTTTGAAAATAGACCAGCAATCATCGTCTAACAGATGCTTGAGGTTATAATGGTCAATGGGTCCCATTGTAGATGCAACATGTGAATTGCGTGTGGTGATAATCATCTTACTATTTGGTGCAGCAGCCAAGAATGGAGCTTTTAAGTCTACCCACAAGCTGTAGTCCTCGTTCCAAACATCATCTAAGACCAGCAAGAATCTTTTTCCGTCCACTGCCTTTTTCAGTTGAACCTGCACTTCATTTAAAGTCTTGAGATCAAGCTGCGCAGCAGATTTACTCGAGAAGTGCCTTTGAGATGCCCAAAATGTCAAAGACGTCAGATACACCAACCCATGCTTTTACATCAAACTTGGAATGTTCAACGGCCTTGTCATTGTAGACCTCCCGAGCGAGAGTTGTTTTTCCTATCCCGCCCATGCCAACAATGGGTATTACAGCAAAGTTGGCATGATCACTTGGGCTATCGGCCAATACCATATCAAGAATTTTGGCCTTATCTTCTTCTCTACCAAAAACTTCACGTTCTGGTGGGACGCTTGAACTGGGTGGCCTCTGGTGTGCAGCAGCAGTTGATGATGCCCCTTCAGGAATCCGTTGCAGCCCAAGTTCGATTCTATCTTTGCAGAGTTGCTCCAACCGGCCAGTAATATCGTTAATCTTGGACCTCATGCTATAATTGAACCTAACAGCATTCGGATTCAAACTAACCGGGATGAAACTGAGAAGCTGGCCAGAGCTATCCTGATTTTGCGCCATCAACTTGCTTTCCAAAGCTTGAGTAGCAAACTCATCAAGAATGTCCTCAGCGTCATAAGACAAGTCTTGGAGATCGTCCAGCCACATCTTCACAGCCTCGTCAGTCAGTTGCTTCTCCTCTGCATCGTTGAGCACCGCCTGAATCATCTTCAGCTTTCTTTCCCACTTCTTGAGCTCGGAATCGACCCCGCCTCCAAGTTGACGGACAAAGCTGAGCAAATCACGGGAAGCCAACCTGTCAAACAACACCTGAAAGAAGGCGTTGAGTAAGATCTCTCCCACAGCAACCATGGTTCCGTTTTGTCAGAAAGAAAGGAATCAGAATCGTCACCAACAATGAAATTATAATTGATAACAAAACTGAAGTTGTTTTCATGTATGGAATACTGAAAATTGAGGAATAGAGATAAGACTGACCATGTGGTGTGGTCCCAGTGGACTCCACCATGTTGATTAAAGAATAATGATATTCACTTCCAAATGGCTGATGGTGCCACACAGTCAATATCGGCATGCCAGCCTGCAAAGCTCATACACTTTCTTTTGTCATTTGTCAACTTCTCATCAATTAGTCACATGTAGGGTCATAGGAAATTTACTTCCAGTAAATTGTCACTGAAATTTAAATGTGTTTGATCTGCCTCATTTTACAGCCTCTAGCAACATATAATACAGTAGCTTCTGCAAACTCATAACTCTATCAAAATTCATAAGCATACAACAGGGCAGGAAGTTGATTAAGTCTTACATTAGGCTATTTGTTAACAGTTAAAGCCACTCTAAATTCTCACCTTAACAAAGGAGATTTTGTGTCACCCTTCGACTCCATAGATCAGCTGCAATGAATGCAGCTCAGGGAAACATCAAGGTCAGAGATGAAACTTCATTCATCAAGTAAGTTGCACGGAAATGCATTTTCCAGCTCTAGATAGAAACACTCACACTTGCTTACCTTTCAAAGAAAACATGAGACTTTTATTTCCACAAGCAAGCAAACAAACGATAATAGAGTATTTGAGTGTAGTGGTCTTTGTTCAATGAAAAGCTTTTATTTCCTTTACAAACCGCGTTTTTTTTTTTAAACCCTTTTTTGCACTTTTTTCAAAACCGTGTTAAGCCACTCACTTGATCATGTGATCTTTGTATATTCACTTGATCCTGTTGGGGGCACTTGTCTCTCTAAAGTCTTTACTGGGTAATAATTTTATATTGGTTTTTATAATTTTATTTAAAATAATTCACAGAAAAGCATAATTATGGAATTTCCCACCGTTCAAGATTGTTCCCTTTGTAGAATAATTACGAGTTTATCACTTTGGCTAAGTTTTGAGCTTTTTTTTTTAATAATAATAAATAATCTGGTCAAGATGAGAAATTTAAAAAACCCACCCTTGAACTTTAAAATTTTAAAATTTACTCAACAAACCCATTTAAATACCCAATATACCATTATTAAACCCAATTTATAAAATAATAGTATTTTTACTAATTAAACCCATTAAATTCATTTATAACTTGAGAATTGTTTAGATTTATTAAACTGAAAATTTTTATGCTGTTTAAATATTTTGCATCAAAACATAAATGATATTCTCAATTATTTTTTTCACCAAAAGTTAAGTGGAAAACTAAATTACCAAAAGTTATATATGGAAAAATGTATGTGTACAAAATATTAATACACGATTTAATTAATTTCTTAATGAAACAGTTGCGCCTGTAATTCATTCATATTATTTTTTTTAATCCGTGATTTTAATTAGCATTAGGATTTGTGAATATATTTTATTAGTATTAGAGTTTCTCATTTATTCCTCTCAATTGATTTTGAGTCTTATTTCTACTTCAATCTCAAATATTTCAATCACATCAATACTTGGGATATCTTTAACACATATTCGTAATGAATTTTTATTTTCATTTTGTTAGGACCGATATTGCATTTCGATATGTATTACAGTATTAGTGTGTCGAAATAGTTTGACTGGTGGTGGTGGCTACTGGCTACCTCTCATTCTAACTGTATTTTTTTTCCCTCTTC
Organism: Citrus cavaleriei; assembly: GCA_030448925.1. NCBI lineage: Eukaryota > Viridiplantae > Streptophyta > Magnoliopsida > Sapindales > Rutaceae > Citrus > Citrus cavaleriei. The sequence continues at coordinate 157,135 of JAUJEN010000342.1, forward strand.
TAAGTGAGAATTATGTAATTTTCCTTTACCATGCTTTTCACATCTTTCATTTCCAGCAGCAGCTCTCCAATTCTTTAACATTTGGATGAGCTATTTGCCTTTTCACTATGCAAATAAGAACGAGTTAATTATTTTCGAATCTGCTATGATAGTTTGTTAGTATAAATCAATATGAATCACTTTATATGTGTTCTAAGATTAATCAAAAATAAAATAAAAATATCAATTTAGATTTTAAGAAAAAAATATGATATCGAATGTAAAGACAATTTTAAAGAGTAAAAAAAAATTTACTATATTTTAGTGTCTATAATTGTAATTTAATTTAGACGCATTCTAGTAATTAAAAAATTTTGAGTTTTTCTTAATAGAGAGAAATTATAACTTGTTTAATCCTAAAAACTCTAGTTAAAGTATAATTAAATTATAAAAAATAAAAAAAAAATTCTTTTGGCTAGTAAAGAAGTTATACCAAATAAGTACTTAAGTATAGTTTAATTGAAATATTTCTACAACCACAAGCTATTTGAAAACAAAAAAAAAAAAAAAAGAAAGAAAGAAAGAAAGCTGAATAGCTAGCAGATTGATACAACAAAGCACTACCAGCAAGAATCATGATTACTCAATGAAGCATCCGTGCCATTGTAAAAGAGAGTCTTATTTGTCATATAGATAAAATCGATATAATTTACATGCACGCCATACTCTTTTTTCTTCAATTTTTATAGTTTTTCTCCCATGAGTTTTTTCATGATGGGATTTTAATGATAAAATCTTACGCTTACTTAAGATATAAATGAATGATGAATTGTGGTTAGTTTTTCTAGTAAAAGTTTTAACGAAACCTATTCTTTGTATATGATTTCTTTGTTAGAATAGACATTAAAGAAGAATGTTATGAATATGATGAAATCCCATTGATTTCATAAAATTGGAGTAACCATCTGACGAATTAGTGTTCTAGAGCATGTTTTATCAAACACTTTTTAATGAAAATTTCTAACCTAAACAGATTTGGCTTAGAGAAGGATTCAGTCATCTTGATTCATTAGCAAGATGAATTGGAGTGCTTGTTTGGAATAACTTTATTCTTTGGACTAAATTTATTGTTAATGTATACAACTTTTGTAAGCATAGTTCTTTTTTTTTTAAAAAAAAAATCTTTAGCCGTTTGGATATTAATGATAACTTTTATAAAAAAAATATAGAATTTATTAGTTAAGGTTTTAAAATTATGTTAAGGTGGAAATAAAATATGTTATAAAATAAGATTATAAAATTAAATAAAGGTATTCTTGACATTTTAATTCTTTTTTTAAAAGAGTAACTCAATAGCTTCTTTTTCCAAAAATTTTACATTTGAATTTGGTGGGGCTATGTGAATCCCAACAAACTACTCCCTTAATTCATTTACTAAATAAACTCATCCTTTAAATTTCAAAATTTTAAAATTTACTCAACAAGCCCACCCAATATACCATTACTAAAGCCAATTTATATAATAATAGTAATTTTATTAATTAAACCCATTAAATTCATTTATAACTTAATAGATGTTTAGATTTATTAAACTGAAAATTTGTATATTGTTCAAATATTTTGTACCAAAACATAAATAATATTCTCAATTATTTTTTTGGAGTAAAAATGATAAGTGGAAAACTAATTGATTTTGAGTCTTATTTCTTCTTCAATCTCAAATATTTCAGTCACATCAATACTTGGGATATCTTTAACACGTATTCGTAATGAATTTTTATTTTCATTTTTTATTAGGGTAAAAAAAGACCATGCCATTTTATTTAATCACCTCAGCCAAATGGCAAACATGATCGTAAACGAATATCGACCAGGTATATATACCGCCCCCCCCAAAAAGCTTAAACACGATCTCACGAGTCATTTCGCTTCCCCGTAACTGCTATGGAGACGAAGATCCTACGTTTTTAACGCAGAGAGTCCCATGGGTCATACTACTCAAAAAGGTGGATGAAGAACGAACGCGTGACGGCTATAAAAGTTAAGAATCGATGAAGAAGAAAATCGAGAGAGGAAAACGCCAAATCGAAACCGTATTTTCCTACAAACTTCGAGCAAATCAGAAACCATTCTTGAATCTAAATTTAACCGTTTTCCCGTAAACACCTAACTTTTGAAAAGACGGAGGCCACCCATCCGCTTTTTAACGCAGTCTAAAGGAAAGGAGAGTGATTCCAACCCTGGTCCGAAAGCAATGATAACATTGATGAAAGAATCTTAAAAAAGCAGATTTAAGCATCAACAAGGGCCGATATTGCATTTTGGTATATGTTAGTTTGTCGAAAGAGTTATCATTACTTGCTTTCTGCCTCCATTCCACGTGCTTTATCTTCTAAATAATCTAATTTTTCTTTACGACGCTTTTCGGTGCTTGGTCTGGCAAGATAGTGAACATAATTTTTTTTCTGATGTTTAATTCACATCTTTCATCTCCAGCAGCAGCTCTCCAATTCCTTAACATTTGAATGAGCTATTTGCATTTTCACTATGTAAATAAGAACGATTTTCGAATGTGCTATAATAGTTGTTAGTATAAAATCAATATGAATCACTTTATATATGTTTTAAAATTAATCAAAAATGAAAAAAAAATATCAATTTAGAGTTTAAGAAAAAAAATATAATATCGAATATAAAGACAGTTTCAAAGAGTAAAATATTAAAAAAAATATTTTAGTGTCCATAATTATAATTTGATTTAGGAATATTTTAATAATTAAAAACTATTTTTGTAAATGAAATTTTAACGTGTAATTTGGTGAGTTAAAATAGCCTAATTCCTTAAGTTTTTCTTAATAAAAACAAATTAGGGATGGCAAAATTCACATGGACTTTAGATTTTCCCCATTCGAGGAGGATATGGGGATAATTTCATACCCAATTTCTTATTCGGGGAAGGGACGGGGAAATGTTTTTACCCAATTTCTTATTCGGGGAGGGGACGGGGATGAGGTGGAATCCCCATCCCCTACCCATTTTCCCATTTTAATTTTAATTTTATTTTTTATAATTACTAGTAAATAAATTATAAAATTTGAATTATAAAATTATAAATATTGGTAAAAATAAAAAAATATCAAAATATTTATATTATTAAACTTTTAGGCCTAATTAACTAATTAAAGTCCTAAATTTTTATTTAGAACATTAAAAAAACCGGGTAAATTCTATTAGCCCAAAAAATTTGTTTTAATTTTAATATTCATTAAATATTTTAAACTTAAATATATTTTTTATTTATTTTTAGATGTTATAATTGCCCACAACGAATCACAGTTTTAATATCTAATTTAATCTAATATAATCTAATCTAATATTTGCTCTTGATTTGCTCCGACTTAACTATTATCAGAAATAAATTACATTTATAAAGACTACGCCAAAAAAGTTAATTTTGAATCTAAATTGATTTTATTTAATAATTTTGTATTAGACTATTAATTTATTCATAGTTTGTAAAGAAGTTTCAGATTATTTCCACGTATTTTACTAATTTAATCTATGTGACTTTTGTAATGGATATTAATGTAAGATATATTTCAAACTTTACTTTTATTTGAAATTTTTATTTTAATATGATTAACTCAAAATCGAAAATAAAAAATGTATTATTCGTGGATCGCTATCCCCCCGTTATTATTCGGGGAGGATAAGGATTTTCAAGAATTCGACGGACGGACAATCGAAATATCGGGGATTGCGGGTAGACGGCCCCTCCCTCCCTCCCCATTGCCATCCCTAAAACAAATTATCACTTGTTTAATTCGCAAAAGCTTTACTCAAAGTACAATTAAATTATCCTTTGTAGTTACATAAGTGTTCGACCAACACCAACCCCATTCTCCGCTACAGCTAATATTGTATCGTATAATACATTTGACTATCACAAGTGAAGAGGATGCCACTGGGCACTGGCACATGCTCATAAATAAATAAATTTAACTTCCTAAGTATTTTATGTGACACCGGAATAAAATTTTCTAAATGCCAGACATCTAAAGTGCTTCTGAAAATTGCTCATGTTAAAATTATTTTCAAAAATCCATAAAGAGAACCTTTTAAATGTTTTCTTAAAGAACAACTGCAAAAACAACCATGAGGATAAAGGTTAAAAAGAAAATGCTGTTGAAGACTTTAGAAATAGCCCCAACTGTATTTTTGCAGCCACGAGTGCTTTCATGTATTTCAATCAGATGATACAAAAGACTCAAAATCGTTTTAGTATTTAAAGAACTTGTGGTAGTGTCGAAACCCACGTAAAGGAGTTTAATATAAAATAAAATGCTTTGAATCCTTCGCGAGATCTCGATCATATTATAAAACGTTTTAAAGCATTATGTTTCTAATCACACAAAAGGCTTCGATCTTTCATGTGGCATGTGAAGCATAAAATAAGAATCTGTATAAACTCCCCAAGAAACAGAAATTAAGGCAAAATAAAAATGCATAAACGCACATGGATTGAGTCTTTAAGAAATCACCACTAACCAAATTGAACAAATGAAAAAAAAAAAAAAAAACATAATATCTCTAAATATATAACTTAATTCTTTATCGGAATTTAATCCAGTCAATCATTTAGTTCTAGTTCTATCTTCAAATGCTAACAGAACTTAATGACTCTAGGAGGTTTTGACTAATTTGGAATAAAAACCAATTCCATTACAATGAAGAAATCAAAATAAAGGAGTCAGTAATAGAAAATAGAAGAGACACATTTGAACTTAAGACATGGATGCGTTTGCCTTCTTGATTCATCAACAGGGAACCTGATCTCCTGTGAAAACAATGAACACTAACATCACAAGGCAATTTTTTGATTTGGAAACCAGTAACATAACCATAAATTCTGAATCTTTGATTTATAGCTGAATACAACATAAATCAAACAACCTTCAAACACATTACCAACACATCTTAACAGGGCTCTGAAAATGAGTGGCACAGTTCATTTTTACAGTATCTATTAATAATATCATTCAGAAGCAACTACAACCAACTGTTTTCCAATACAAAGGCTGACGGAGCTTTCGCAAGGCCTTGAGCTACGTCTTCAACGTACACAATACTTCATTATTGGTATGACCAGTTCCAAGAATTTTGGGATAGAGGTTATAGTAATCACTGGCAAGAGATCATTTGATGCGAATCCTTATTGAAACTATTCGCATCTAGTTGTCTACTCCTTACAAGCTTCTAAAGGTTGTACTGTGCGATCACTCAACATACAGGTAATGCGGCCGGGAATTCTCATGTTAAGTAGCACTGCGTGATGCATCTTACCCCAGCATTTATGAAATTGATGTTGTTACCTTCCCAAAAGCATCTAAGAAAACAAATGTGATTTCAGCAAACTTGAAATAAAAGAACACACAGAATCTTTCATTTCCCAAAGAAGCATACAAGTATACAACACGGACATGATTTTTTAGGCTGCATGTGCAAACTTCCTTCTCAAAATTGAGTCTTAAGCTAATGTATCCCTAGTTTATTCTATTTTTGGCAATGGTAGAAATTTTAAATGCAACGAATTCTCAGGCATGATCAGAGATCTCTATTTGTCTGTTTTATGTAAACAGAGAAGTATTTCCATCACATTTTCAGGATCAGCTCAGATGCCTTCAATGCGTGCATTGTAATAAGTGAGAAACATGGTTAAAGCATACATTTGTTCTTACCCATTAAAAGCTGAACGCCTGCATCCAAGTCTGGCTCTTCCTTGTAGTTAAAGCATAATCAAACCCAAGTTTGTTCTTCAACAGATCAACCTAATGTTGAAATTATTCGAAAGAATAAAAAACAGCAAACCACAAAAAAAAAGTCAGCTACTATAATCAGGCTTCTTAATCAGAGTATCAAATTATCAACTATATCCCAAACAGAAAATATTGAAACTCTACTAAGCGTACAGATTTCTTTAATTACCACTTACCAGCATGAGTTCATTGAGCCTACTTATAATCAAAGCTCCTCTCATTCTTCTCACTGTTCATATTGATTCCGACAGATCCTTTGTTTCCTCCGATAGCCACCATCATGACATTAACTGTTGATAAAAGGATGATTGATCTGACTGGTCTCTAAGTCCAGCTGATAGTATCATTTGCATCATTATTTCAGCTGATTGAATTAATGCAAACCCGGTCTTGGAGTTATAGTTCTTGATGTTGGTGGCCTTTCGACTATACAGCATCCAACTACCCTGCAGTGTAAATCTTAAAAGTTTAAACCTTTGCATCAACAAACCATTTCGCTGCATCAAAATTGCAAGCGTTTCACAATAATATTTTCTGGGAAACATTATCAGAACATGACTTTGCCTTGGATCATATTTTCTGGGAAAGGTGCTGTTTGAATCAGACCTGTATTTGGTCTCAGGAACTGTAGGCATTTCTTCAGGGATTCATCTGAGGCAGAAATGTTACCAAGTACCCCACTCCAAGCATTCATCCTTAACTAAACAGAGAAATATTCATTAGATATGCGACCGAAGAAAGAGGGCAAGGTTGTTGGAAGACAGAATAAGTACACATCTTACCATCATTAATTACAAAATCCAATTAAAAACAGTTAATTGCATGCATCAGAGTATGCACGCTCCAAAATGTTATACTCATATTCTGGTTTAAAATAAAAAATGAAAAAATTGTAATGAAATACTTGACAATAATCTGCAATCTAAAATTTTGATTGAAGTGAACAAAAAAACTTTGGACTAAAAATCGTCTATCTGTATATGCTATTAAATTTTAAGATAAAAGTTATAATTTTATCTGTGAGCAATCAACCCTATGAGGCAGTACTAATTACCTTGACAAACACCGATAAAAAGCAAATAGCCTCAACATACTATCTGACCTGTGAAGAAGGAAACAAGTGAGTGGCATTTCAATTATACAGAAGTGCAAAATTAAAAAAAAAAAACACTAATAGGAGATTGTCAGAGTGGATAATAGAAATCAGCTGACCTTAATAAGAGAATCAACACCTCTGACTCTGGATCGTATATGAATTTTCCATCTATCATAACCCAAGGGATGTGAGCAAGAAATCATTTGAGGCAAATTCATTTCGAAACTACTTGCACCCAGTTGTGTACTCATTACAAGCTTCTAAAGGTTGTACTGTGCGATCATTCGACATACGGGTAATGTGGCCAGGAATTCTCAAGTTGAGTCGCACTGCATGATGCATCTTGCCCCAGCATTTTTGAAATTGATGTTGTTACCTTCTGGAAAGCATCTGAGAAAACAAATGTGATTTCAGTGAACTTGAAATAAAAGAACACACAGAATCTTTCATTTCCCAAAGAAACGTACGACACGGACATGATTTTATAGGCTGCAAGTACAAACTTCCTTCTCAAAATTGAGGCTTAAGCTATTGTATCCCTAGTTCATTCTATGTTTGGTAATGGTAGAAATTTCAATGCAACAAAAATTCAGGCATGATCAGAGATCTCTATTTGTCCTGTTATATGAAAACAGAGAAGTATTTCCACCACATTGTCAGGATCAACCTAGATGCCTTCAATCCGTGCATTTTAATAAGTGAGAAACATGGTTAAAGCATTCATTTGTTCTTACCCATTAAAAGCTTAACGCCTGCATCCAAGTCTGGCTCTTCCTTGTAGTTAAAGCATAATCAAACCCAAGCTTGTTCTTCAACAGATCAACCCAATGTTGAAAAAATAATCGAAACCAAAAACAACAGCAGACAAAAAAAAAAAGAAGGATAATACAGTCAACTACTATAATCGGGCTTCTTAAACAGAGTCAACTTATCAACTATACTCCAAACAGAAAATACTGAAACTCTATTAAGCTTACAAATTTCTTTAATTACCACTTACCAACATGAGTTCATTGACCCTACTCAAAATCAAAGCTCCTCTCATGCTTCTCAATGTTCGTATAGATTCGACATCTTTTGTTTCCTCTGATAGCCACCATCGTGACATTAACTGTTCATGAAATGGATGATTGATCTGACTAGTCTCTAAGTCCAGCTTGATATAGTGTCATTTGCATCATTATTACAGCTGACTGAATTAACGCAAAGCTGGTCTTGGAGTTGTAGTTCTTGATGTTGTTGGCTTTTCGAGTATACAGCATCTAACAAGCCTGCAGGATAAATCTTAACAGTTTAATACTTTGCATCAAGAAACCATTTCTCTGCATCAGAATTGCGAACACTTCACAATAATTGCAGGCATAGGTGTACTCACAAGTTTTGTGTTGTGGAGAATAAGGCTTGGGGGCAAGTGCATCTTGAAGTTTGTCAAGTTTGCTGTGTTTTGAGATGCTTCTCTAAATCTCTGGCAAATAAAGGCAAGTTACCTCAGATACGGCAACTGCCAACACATAATACAGTAGATTCTACAAACACTAAAACAGAAAAGAACATCAGATACCATAACCAACAACAAATTGCAAATTCCTTAAATGTTTTTTTTTTCCAACGAAAGTAACTAGAAGAAGTTAACATGTGAGGGTCAATGATTTATTTCTCTCAATCTAAAAGTTTCAGGTTAGCGGGTCCATACACTATGACATAGGCTAGGTACTGCTATTCTTCTTCTGTCTAAAAGCAATTCCTTTTGGATTGATCAAATTCTGATGCAAGGATCCACAAATTAGATGGACGTGCAAAAACAAATTATTGGATTCTTACTAGAGAACTGACAAGCCTCCTTATCTGAAAACTACACATTTTTCTAGCTTCTGGAACACAACGCACGAACAAAATTGTATTAAAATTACTGCTAAATTTGCCAGTCTAAAATGCAATATTTACGGAAGTGAAAAAAATCCAGTCATACCTATGCGGCAGCACAAATTACCTTAACAAACACCGATAGAAAGCAAATAGCCTCAACATACTAATAGGAAACAAGTGAGTGGCATTTTCAATTATACGGAACTGCAAAATTTTAGAAAAAAAATTTCAAAAGGAAAAACACTAATAGGAGATTGTCAGAGTGGATAATAGAAATCAGCTGACCTTAATAAGAGAATCTATTAACCCAAGGGATGCGAGCAAGTTTGGGCCGCTCTTTTCCTCGACCACGGGAAATGATGTGAGATTTGTGCAATTCCCGATCCACAAAAATCGAAGAGAGGCGAGGCTTTGAAAACCCATTGAAGACAGAAATTTCAATTTCTGGAATCCTGCCTGTGAAGGCAATGTATTTTTACTAGATCAAAAATTAAAAAAGCATCAAAATATTGAAGACAGAAATTTCAAGTATGCTTGCTCCAAAATAAAAAATAAAACTTTGGATTAAAAAATCGTTCATCCATTATGTTTTCACAAAAATCCCATTCACATCCTCCAATTCTTGATTGAAACTCTCGGCTTGCATGATTTGGGGAAAAAAAAAAGCTAACTGAAGTGAATAAAAAAAAATTGGATTAAAAAATCGTCTATCTGTCTATGGTATTAAATTTTAAGATAAGTGTTATAATTTAATCTGCGATTAAAACGCAAATAGCCTCAACATACAATCTGACTTGTGAAAACGAAATCACGTGAGTGACTGCAAAATTATTATTTAAAAAAAAAATAAAAAAGGAGGAGCTTGTTATAGCGGATAATACAAATCAACTGACCTTAATAGTAGAACCTACTCCTCTGCTTCTGGATCGTATATGAATTTACCGTCTATCTCAACGTGAGGGATGTGAGCAATTTTGGACCACTCTTTTCCTTGATCTCTTTTGCACGCTTTTTTAAGCTTTGGACAATCCTCAATTTCTAATTTCAAAAGTGAGGATGGAAGGCCCACCTCTGGAAATGATGTGAGATTTGGGCAATCCCTGATCCACAAGTATTGAAGAGAGGTGAGGCTCTGAAAACCCGTCGCAGACAGAGATATCAAATTTTTGAATCCCGAAAGGTCCAGTAGAGTGAGAGAGGTGGGCAGCGTCATTCCTATCTCCTCGTCTGGAAAACACTCTGCTTCATCATCACATGCAACAATCTCGAGTTTTCTAAGAGAGGTAAGCCTGTGCAACCCCCACTGGACGAGTGTCTTATACATTTTGAAATATCCAATTCTAAGTGATGTTAGATTGGTAGGAAAACCTTCTTCTGGAAACGATACAAGATTTGGACACATCTGTATGATTAAATCTCGAAGAGAGTTGAGTTTGTGCAAATCATTGGGCAAGGCTTCGAGCTTCTCACATATGCAAATGTGAAAACTTGAAATGGCGTTAATTTATATATTCCAGTATATAAATGCTCTGTAAACATTTAAGATTGGGCAGGCCATCCGGTATTGACTCCAGCTTTGGACAATGCTGTATCTTGAGGAATTCAAGCGCCTCAAGGAATTGGACACCCGATGATAAACTGGTGAGCTTTGGGCATTTCCTTATTATCAGGTCTTGCAGCATCACTGGGGAAGACGAGGATGAAGGAGAAGAAGAAGAAGAAGAAGCATCCTCTTCATCATCGAACAGACGTTGCAATTTCTCACAATTTTCTATCGCAAGCGTTTTAAGAGATGCTGGTAGCCTCCGTCTTGCGATGAATGTTAGAGAGTCGCAATCTCTGATATACAACCTCTCGAGTTGTGAATTGTTTTCCATCATTTCCTCGGGTAAGGATTTCAAAGCTGTGCTGTTGCAAATTCGAAGAGAGCGCAGATTTCTGGGAAAGAAATTGATCTCTGGAACCGAAACAAGACGTACGCAACTTTCTTCAATTGATACCTCCTCATTGTGAGCGAGCAAATGTAGCCCTTGTACTGGTATCTTAAACCTACGGTCAGCGTGAATAAAAAACCTCCATGACTTGAGCTGTTCAGAATTGCCAATTACCAAAGCATTTGTAGCAATCATGGGCTTCAATAATTTTCCGAACTCCAAAACATTTGTAGCAATCATGGGCTTTGGCAGTGAAGAGCCAGCTGGACCATCGTATAATATCCCCTTGCATCCATTCATGTCGAAGGAACTATTTGAAATAGTCAAAGACTTTATCAACTTAGAATCAATTGGACGACCGCACGCTAGTTCCTTGCACTCATCAACTTTTAATCTGCAGAGCATCGGATAGCGAGACAATGGAACTGCCAACTTTTCACATTTACTAACAACAAGTGTCTCCAAGGAGGGCAGGAGCTCAGGCAGTTCTCCAGAGAGTTTGGGACATTTCACAATGGAAAGTTTATGGAGACGAGGAAATATTTCAACAAGTGCATTTCCTTTGATATCCGTGTCCCAATGCTCCCATTCTGGCAAATTCTCGAAACTTAGAATCTCCAATGATGGAAAAGGCGTTGAGAAACCCTCCCCATAAACCTCAGACTCTATGCTTTTTAGTTTCTTCAGCCTTTTAACAGCAAGGTGTTTAAGTGAACTCAAACGGCCAAGCGATGGCAAAGATACACAATTGTCACAGTTCTCCAATTTAAGGAACTCTATTTTGGAGAACAAAGGATCTCCTATCCAATGTGGAAATCTTGCACCTCTATAGTTCCTGATTGCCACCTTTTTTATACGTTTATGAGGCTGTAGAATTTCCAGTACATGCTCTTCTACTACTGCATCTCGAGAATTGTCAAATTGAGACCCCCAATCTAGAGTCAGTGCTTCAAGATTGTGCTTCTCGCATAATGCGGCTTCTCTTGCATTCTGTGGATTATTCACATTCTCTAATCCAGCAATGCAAAGTTCATCACAAAGAAAGTTTAAACTTTTTAATTCTTCCAAACCGCATGCAGTTTCACCCTTGCCCACAATGAAATTGTACAATATTTGAAGCTTCTTCAGCTCTTTCATTCCGAATGGCATCTCCTTCAGCAACTCCGCACCTCTTATATCGAGATGGCGTAAATTGATCAAATTCCTCATTTTGGGTGGAAGCTTTATCAAGCGGGAACAATTTCTTAATATCAAAATTTCCAAGTTCAGCAATTTGCATGTTGACTCAGGTAAACTTCTTATGTCAGTGTCAGCAAGGTTGAGAAACCTTAAAAGTCTCAAATCTTCAAATGGAATCGGTAACTCACCAATACGGTATCCTTCTAAAGATAGCATCCTCAATTTTCTGAACTTTGGCAGCAAATCAGATAGAACCGTTCTAGTTATGTAAAAAGTACCTCGTATGCGTAAGCGTAATGGCAAGAATGTTCGTAGATGTTCAATTTCATAGAAAACCTCAAACTTATTTTTACCATCACACCAACCGCCGGCATAGGAAGAATGGCGAACTCTTTCAAATCTGCTTGACGACAAGTTGGGGGACTTCTCTAACCTGAATATGGTTTCTCCAGAGACCAATTCAGCAAGATCATGAATAAGGTCGTGCATTACAAATTTAGAACTACCAGAGATTGCTGTTTGCTGAAAAATTGACCTTGACACCAGATCATAGAAGCACTTGCTGCCCCAATCTTCTAGCCGCTCTTTGCTTCTTGACTGTCGAATAATTCCTCCGGCCATCCATAAAAAAGTCACCTCCTTCTCATTGAATTCATAATCTTTTGGAAAGATTGCACAGTAAGCGAAACATCTTTTCAAATGAGAAGGAAGATGATGGTAACTCAATCTTAATACTGGGAGAACCCCACTTTGTTGAGGTAAATCCCATATTTTGCTCTCTAATATATCATCCCACGCATCATGCCTCGTCGTACGCAAAAGGCCTCCGAGTGTTTTTGCAGCAAGGGGCAAGCCTCCACATTTGCCAACAACTTTCTTGCGAAATGATTCTGAGATTTCAAGTGCATTATGATCTCTACCCTCCAATGCATGCGTTTTGAAAATAGACCAGCAATCATCGTCTAACAGATGCTTGAGGTTATAATGGTCAATGGGTCCCATTGTAGATGCAACATGTGAATTGCGTGTGGTGATAATCATCTTACTATTTGGTGCAGCAGCCAAGAATGGAGCTTTTAAGTCTACCCACAAGCTGTAGTCCTCGTTCCAAACATCATCTAAGACCAGCAAGAATCTTTTTCCGTCCACTGCTTTTTTCAGTTGAACCTGCACTTCATTTAAAGTCTTGAGATCACTAGCTGCGCAGCAGATTGACTCGAGAAGTGCCTTTGAGATGCCCAAAATGTCAAAGACATCAGATACACAAACCCATGCTTTTACATCAAACTTGGAATGTTCAACGGCCTTGTCATTGTAGACCTCCCGAGCGAGAGTTGTTTTTCCTATCCCGCCCGTGCCAACAATGGGTATTACAGCAAAGTTGGCATGATCACTTGGGCTATCGGCCAATACCATATCAAGAATTTTGGCCTTATCTTCTTCTCTACCAAAAACTTCACGTTCTGGTGGGACGCTTGAACTGGGTGGCCTCTGGTGTGCAGCAGCAGCAGTTGATGATGCCCCTTCAGGAATCCGTTGCAGTCCAAGTTCGATTCTTTCTTTGCAGAGTTGCTCCAACCGGCTAGTAATATCGTTAATCTTGGACCTCATGCTATAATTGAACCTAACAGCATTCGGATTCAAACTAGCCGGGATGAAACTGAGAAGCTGGCCAGAGCTATCCTGATTTTGCGCCATCAACTTGCTTTCCAAAGCTTGAGTAGCAAACTCATCAAGAATGTCCTCAGCGTCATAAGCCAAGTCTTGGAGATCGTCCAGCCACGTCTTCACAGCCTCGTCAGTCAGTTGCTTCTCCTCTGCATCGTTGAGCACCGCCTGAATCATCTTCAGCTTTCTTTCCCACTTCTTGAGCTCGGAATCGACCCCGCCTCCAAGTTGACGGACAAAGCTGAGCAAATCACGGGAAGCCAACCTGTCAAACAACACCTGAAAGAAGGCGTTGAGTAAGATCTCTCCCACAGCAACCATGTTTCCGTTTTGTCAGAAAGAAAGGAATCAGAATCGTCACCAACAATGAAATTATAATTGATAACAAAACTGAAGTTGTTTTCATGTATGGAATACTGAAAATTGAGGAATAGAGATAAGACTGACCATGTGGTGTGGTCCCAGTGGACTCCACCATGTTGATTAAAGAATAATGATATTCACTTCCAAATGGCGGATGGTGCCACACAGTCAGTATCGGCATGCCAACCTGCAAAGCTCATACACTTTCTTTTGTCATTTGTCAACTTCTCATCAATTAGTCACATGTAGGGTCATAGGAAATTTACTTCCAGTAAATTGTCACTGAAATTTAAATGTGTTTGATCTGCCTCATTTTTACAGCCTCAAGCAACATATAATACAGTAGCTTCTGCAAACTCATAACTCTATCAAAATTCATAAGCAGACAACAGGGCAGGAAGTTGATTAAGTCTTACATTAGGCTATTTGTTAACAGTTAAAGCCACTCTAAATTCTCACCTTAACAAAGGAGATTTTGTGTCACTCCTTCGAAAACAAAATGAAATACATCAGCTGCAATGAATGCAGCTCAGGGAAACATCAGGGTCAGCGATGAAAACTTCATTCATCAAGTAAGTTGCACGGAAATGCATTTTCCAGCTCTAGATAGAAACATTCACACTTGCTTACCTTTCAAAGAAACATGAGACTTCTATTTCCACAAGCAAGCAAACCGCGTTTTTTTTTTTTAAACCCTTTTTTTCACTTTTTTTAAAACCGCGTTGGCTCCACTCAGACTGTCATTCGTTTTTTTTTTTTTCCTTTGTTACATTTATTTCCCAGTACTTTCCCGACCCCAAATTAAATACAAGACTTCAGATTTAAACTTGGAAACCTCTTCCTTGCACCGTAAGAATTAAGTCAATTAAGTTTTAGGATATATAACATCTATATTAATGTTTATTTAAATTATGCATATCGAACAGATCATACAATATTAAATTTTTTTAATTACAAATCTAATGATACATCTTTTTCTTTTAAGTTTCCTTTAAAGTTTAAACCGGAAAATCTATGAATAAATGAAAAGTTTCTTACCTATGAATTTGAAAAATCTTAATTTGTTGTCAATTTTGTAAAATGTTATATATCCAAATATGTTACCTTTAAAGTTTAACAGTAAAATGTTACCTGAGATTGAAAGGCACACTAAGTTATGGTTTGATCTATGGAGTCTAAAGATTGAAGTCTGGTGGTTATATGGATTTGGAGTATGTTGGAGACCTTGGCAGAATAACTAAGTTCTTTGCCTGGTTACACCTTTAATCTATGTAATTGCGCTGTTAACTGGAAAGCAAGCCTTCGACATGTAATTCCTTTGCCAAATATAGAGGCTGAATACACAACAATAGCAGAATCTCTAAAGGTGGCATTTGGCTAGAATGAATGATCTCGTAGCTAAGGCATGCTTTGAATTAGTTACTATGTAGTCTATAGCTAAAGTGCTCTTCATCTAAGCAAAAATCAAACAAATCATAAGAGCACTAAGTATATGGATTTAAAATTTGTAGCATTCTATAAGGCTTAAGGTTTCAATATAAGTTGTGAAGCTTTTGAAGGTGCATTAAGCCTAACCATTTCCAGTCTATAATTGGACTATAGATTGGAAAACAAGCCTTCACCTTGAACATGCTTTATCAACTATCGAGGTCTAAAACACTACATAGGTAGAAGTTGTAGAGGAGATCATTTAATTAAGAGGAGCTGTAAAGTTTCTGAAGGTGCACTATGCCTGTAACATGAAAAGTGTTTGGACTATGTTGGAAATAAGGAAAAGTAAATAAATAGCCTTTATAGGGGTGTTGATTCATAACTATTAACAAAAAAATTGGGGAGTATTTCTTCTAAAAAAAATTTCTCTGTAGAGTGATAAACAATCTTGTGATCTTGTATTTGTATTGAGTGTTAGAAAATGTATATTTATAAAGGAAAAAAATCATCATTTTACATTTCAAGTCTTACTAACACTTCTACTTTTATGTATTTATGGTTCTTGTGATTTAATTATGTGTGTTTTATTTTAATTAAGTATTTTATGTATTTTAAGGGCATCATGGTCATTTCACAATAAACGAGATATCAGACGGAAAAACGGACATCACTTTTGAACTCAGGACAGTCAAAAACCGTAGGAGGAGCATAAAAGGAAAAATATCACTGTTCACATACGATCTATTCATGTATTCACTGACAAGATCGTCGTTAATCTATATTGTTCACACCTACGGAACGATGATGTGGCATTGAACGATGATGTGACATTAACTGATGAGGTGTCACGATTCTATTGGATAAAATTTTTATGCACTGTTGATCGGTGATGTGGCAGCATGTTACCAAAATCGCGTCTACATACGTGCGATTATTTTCAACCAAACCATTATTCAAGTTGACCGTGGTCAAACCGATTAAACTTTTCAAATCGCTATTGATTAATGACGCGTAATCGATTCAAACTGTTTTTAATTCGATGACCATGATTTAATCAATATATCTATAAAAAGGGAGCCTCTCCCCCCTAATTTGGCGTCTCTGAATTCATTTTTGAACTCCATTTTCTATAATTTCTTTTTTATTTTGTATTTTCTATGTATTTTAATAAATATCTATTTTACCCATAGTTTAATTATAAGTAGATAATTTTCTTTCAAGCTTGGGTTGAAGGTGAAGTCTCAACATGTGCTATGGGCTTTAATTGGTAAATTTACTTTCTCATCCCTTCTATTTTTTGTGGATGTTTTGACTTTTCGTTGACAAATAGTAATAATTTGACTTTTTGTGGAGCATATTTGCTTGATCCTATTGGGGGTACTTGTCTCTACAGTCTTCACTGTGTAATAATTTTATTTTGATTTTTATAATTTTATTGAAAATAGTGCAGATAAAAGCATAATTATGGAATTTCCGACCGTTCAAAATTGTTCCCTTTGTAGAATAATTACGAGTTTATCACTTTTGCTGAGTTTTGAACATTTTTTTATAATAATAATAAATAATCTGATCTAGACGAGAAATTTCATTTAAAAACAAATTCTTTGCGAATTCTTTGTAATGAATTTATACTATCCCTTAACTGTCAAGCACTAAAATTGACGATGCAACATAGCCGTGAAATCATGCGCTTCTATCTTCGAAAAAATATCTCAAATGCATAAATATTGTTGCAGTATGCTTCAAATATCAGTTTAAGGGCGCTTTTGTAATGAATACATACTTACAGGGCCTTGATGTAATAAGGGGAAATAACCCAAGAAAGAAAATGCTTTTCTCTTTTGGCGGGAAAGGCTGTGGAGAAGACTTTATGGCATGGCCAAACGAAGTTGACCAAAGTTTTGACCACCCAGGTTTGTGAGGTTGTCAGTTCTAAATCTATTTCCTTCAAAGAGCAAAGGTCTTTCGATAAATTAAGGATTATATTGAAAGTTTTTAAACTCTAGATTGTATCTTGTTTCGTCTCTCTTACGAATAACGAGCGTGAAGCTCCATTTCTGGTTTTATAAATTTGCTGCTTTGTGCGTGATTCTTCTTTCTCTGTTTTCTGGGTTTTACTAGAGTACTGTCTTAATTCAATTTCTTCATTCTTTGTTACAAGATCATCCCTTCATCTTGTCTTGTTAATTCTTGATCAATCTTGGAGTTCTATTTACACACGTGATCCTAAAATTGTAATTTTTTTTTTTTGAAAAGCTAAAATTGTAATGCTAAAGGCTCTTACACATTTTTGCTCCTTTTTTTTTATAATTTTTTTCCGGCAGTTATCTATCTACGGGCAGGTCTTGTTTTAGGCTTTCTGGCTAAAGAAAACGAAGTTTAGAGATTGGGCCATCGCTTTCAGGCTTTTCCAAAGGGGACTCATAAGCCCATTTGTTAAAGTCCATTGTAAAACGGATTCGAAGATTATTGTTAAAGTAGAGATAAATAGGAGTACTTGTTTGCAATAACTTTATTCTTTGGACTAAATTTACTGTTAATATAACTTTTGTAAGTACAGTTCTTTTTTTTTTTTTAAATCTTTAGCTGTTTGGATGTTAATGATAATTTTTACAAAAAATTATAAAATTTATTAGCTAATTTTTAATATTATGTTACGGTAGAAATAAAATATTATTATAAAATAAGATTATAAATTAAATAAAGATATTCTCGACATTTTAATTCTTTTTTTCAAAAAAATGAATAGGTTTTTTTTTCAAAAATTTTACATTTGAGTTTGGGTGGGACTATTTAAATATCAACAAATTATTCCCTTAACTCATTTACTAAACAAACCCACCCTTTAATTTTAAAATTTTAAAATTTACTCAATCTAAATCCCCAATATACCATTACTAAACCCAATTTATAAAATACTAGTATTTTTACTAGTTAAACCCATTAAATTCATTTATAACTTAATCAATGCTTAGATTTATTAAACTGAAAATTTGTATGTTGTTCAAATATTTTACACCAAAACATAAATAATATTCTCACTCGTTTTTTGGAGTAAAAATAATAAGTGGAAAACTAAATTACCGAAAGTTATGTATCAAATATATATATATATATAAACGTTTCTAAATTTGAAAGTGAAAACTTTTAAAGCTTAAATCAGAAGTTCTTTAAAACCGCTATGGCTTTTAAAACTTTCCTTGACTTTCCGCATCTTTAAAATCGATCGAAAACTACTATATATATATATATATATATATATATATGTACAAAATACTAATACACGATCTAATTAATTTCTTAATGAAATAGTTGCCTCTGTAATTCATTCATGTTATGTTTTTTATCCGTGATTTTAATTAGCATTAGGATTTATGAATATATTTTATTAGCATTAGGTTTCTCATTTATTCCTCTCGATTGATCTTGAGTCTTATTTAATTATTTCTACTTCAATCTCAAATATTTCAATCACATCAATACTTGGGATATCTTTAACATGTATTCGTAATGAATTTTTATTTTCGTTTTTTGTTAGGGCCGATATTGCATTTTGATATATATTAGTTTTGTCGAAAGAGTTATCATTACTTGCTTTCTGCCTCCATTCCACGTGCTTCATCTTTTATCTCTTATTCTAATTGTATTTCTTGTTTTTTCCCCCTCTTCTAAGTCAGAATTATGTAATTTTTCTTTACCATGCTTTTCGGTGCTTGGTCTGGTAAGATAGTAAACATAATTTTTTCTGATGTTTAATTCACAGCTTTCATCTCCAGTATGAATCACTTTATATTCGTTATAAAATTAATCAAAAATGAAAAAAAAAAATCAATTCAGAGTTTAAGAAAAAAAATATAACATTGAATGTAAAGACAGTTTTAAAGAGTAAAAAAAAAAAAATTTCTGTTTATTATGTTTTAGTGTCCATAATTGTAATTTAATTTAGTGGTATTTTAATAATTAAAAAATATTTTCACCAGTGGATTTTTAATGAGTAATTTGGTGAGTTCAAATAGTCCTATCTTTTGAGTTTTCTTCTTAATAGAGACAAAATATTTCTTATTTAATCCCTAAAAACTCTACTCAAGGTACAATTAAATGATTAAAAAAAAAAATTCTTTTGACTAGTAAAGAAGTTGTACCAAATAAGCATTTAAGTATGGTTTAATTCAAATTATTTTCACAACCACAAGCTATTTATAAAAAAAAAATAAAAAGAAGAAAGAAGAAAGCTGAATAGCTAGCAGATTGATTCAACACAGCAACAATCACGATTACTCAATGAAGCATCCGTGCCATTGTAAAAGAGAGTCTTATTTGTCATATAGATAAAATCGATATAATTTACATGGACGCCACACTCTTTTTTCTTTAATTTTTATAGTTTTTCTCCCATGAGTTTTTCATGAAGGGATTTTAATGATAAGATTTTACACTTACTTAAGATACAAGTGAACGATGAATTCTTGTCACTTTTTTCTAGTAAAAGTTCTAACGTAACCTATTCTCTGTAAATGATTTCTCTGTTAGAATAGACATTAAAGCAGAGTGTTACGAATTTTATGAAATACCATTGATTTCATAAACTTAGAGTAACCATATAACGAATAGCGTTCCCAGAGCATATTTTATCAAACACTTTTTTAATGACAATTTCTAACCTAAAAGTGAAAACAGATTTGGCTTAGAGAAGGATTCAGCCATCTTGATTCATTAACAAGGAAGCTGGTCTTCTGCAAAATCATTGAACAAAAACATTTCAAGGTATTTATTGTTCTGGATTCTGAAAAACAGTAACATACACATGTTCTGAATCTTTGATTTATATCTGAGTACAATCTAATCAAACGCATGGCCAAGACGTCTTCAAAAAGCTTTGAAAGTACATGGCATAGTGCACTTTTACAGCATATCAAGTTGAGTGCACCTTATATCCTTCCCTAGCAACTACGACCAGTTGTATCAAGTTGAGTACACCTTCAGGCTTCTCACGGTTGTACTGTGAGATCTTTCAGCATACAGCAGCGGCCGTGAATTCTCATGTTGAGTAGCACTGCATCAAGCATCTTACCCCCAGAATTTTTTAAATAGATGTCGATACCTTCAGGAAAGCATATGGGAAAGCAGGTATGGTTTCAGCTAATTCTTGGAATAACCTTTCAAGAGCTTCATCAAAGTCTGGCTCTTCCTTTTTGTTCAAAGCATCATCAAAAAGCCTAAATATAATCATAACTCCCCTCACGCTTCTCACTGTTCTAATTGATTCCGGCACATCCTTTGTTTCCTCTGCTTCTCTACTAGCCACCATCAAGAGATTAACAGCTGAGAAAATTGATTACTTATCTAATGAGTCTCTAATGTCACAGGACGAGAGGTTTCGAGCCCGTGCGGCACTCCCGCATCCCATACTACGAGAGTAAGCCTAGTGGAAGTGGCACAATATCGACTGGTTTCGCCCTGCCTTGGGCTCATCAGGAGAACGGCCCCAGTTCCCAACCAGTGTGTGCAGGGCTTCGCCTAGATCCCCCCTTCAACGTTAAGTCCTCGACTAGCGACAAGCTCCCCAAACTCAACCGGGTCGGCCTGCCTGAACTCCAAGGGTCTAGGATTATTGTATTCCCCACACGCACGCTTCTGAAGCACGTCCCCAACAATCAACACAACCAATGTCGATACTAGCGTACAAGCGCATATCTTGGGTGTCACGATTGCGGTCCGTGACATTCTCCCACCACCATGACCATGCACGTCCTCGTGCATGCAGAGTACGCCTCGCAAATGTGCACTTCCGCGCGAAAACGTGAAGATCGGCTTGCCAATCTCACCCATGAACTCCCTGCCTACTCGTCCTCAATCCGAGGAGAGGACTCGCGTGCAGACACTGTCCAGCTCAGTGCGAACGCTTGGAGGTGTAAGAACCTGCCTGTTCGTCCCGCTTGTCGACCCTTCCGCTCACAAGGGTGGGGACCTGCGTGGTGCGGCATTGGAGCGCTTGGCGAGCTCACAACGAGGGCTTCGAGAGAAGGCAAGCACGGCTCTGATACCACTTGTCACGGGATGAGTATTTTGCGCAGCTAACCCGTGCGGCACTTAGACAACTTTGCCGAATGTTGCTAAGTAAGCCTAGAGCTTCTCGAACTAGAGAAGAGAGCAATGGAGCCGAATGAGAAAACTTGTATTGCACAAAGAGAGATTACAATGCTTGAGTTGCTTACAAAGCTTGTTGTTGTGTTTGTTGGATACAAATGCCTAATGCCATCCCATATTTATAGGGGAGGCTTGCCAAGCTCTAGAGATTCTAGAGAATTCTACCATTTCCTAGCTATTTACATGTGCTGGAATTCTATGGAGAATTCTAGAGTATTTACAAGCTCAAATGTGCTAGAGTTGCCTAGAACTTTCCGGAATTGGGCCAAGCTAGCACTCTTGGCCTTGTGTTGGCTCTCTAGCCCGAAATTGTGGGCAATTGGGCTAGCGAATTGGGCGGACCGTAACATCCTCCCCCACCTAAGCTCGCGGCGTCCTCGTCGCGATCTCGTCCTTGCACTTTTAGGGATTTGTTCCGCGATTTGCCGTTAGTCTTCTTGTGCTTCACTCTTGGGGAGGTTCCGCCACTTGCTCCGCATGTGGTCATTTCCTTCTTTCGGTTGGTGTTGCGGCGTCCCCTCTTGTGTTTCCGCAACCCCTTATGCTCTAGCTTTGTGCGTTGCTCAGCCACTCGTCTCGGTGGGAGCTTCGGAGGCATAGCGTCCTTGCCTTTGTCATGGACGGCTCGTACTTGTTGTGGGACTTGGCTTGGAGGGCTTTCGGAATACTCTCCCTTGCGGTGTTGCTGGATGGAGACCAAGTGGTCCGGATTCTTCTTGAATCCTCGTCTGCATTGCATGACCGAGAGCGCTTTTTCTGCGGGTTGTGCGTGCTCGATCGGTACCACGCATGCCTTACTCCCATCGAAGATGCTAAGGGAGTTCGTTGCGGGGAGTGGAAAGGCATGTACCTTGTCAAAGAATTCCATGCCAAGGATCATTGCGAAGTCATCCATCGGCACAATCGAGAAGTCGAGCTTCCCATTCCATGTCCCAAGCGTGACGTGTACGCCTCGTGTGGTTCCCGCAAATGGCTTGGCGGGTGAGTTTACAGCCTTGATGGTGCCTCCGTGTTGCGTTACCTTGAGGCCTAGACACTTAGCCTCTTCTTCAGAGATGAAGTTGTGCGTTGCTCCTATGTCAAGGAGCGCACGAACTGTTTGGCCATTGATGAGCACACTTACGAACATGAGCCCTTTCCTTGTAAGTGCTGGCGGTTGGCTCACGAGTGTGCTAAGGTGTTGGAGCGAACCTAAGTTGTGTTGAGGTTCCTCTGCAGTCGGTGTGTGTTGGCCCTTGAGTTGTGCCACAAGGGCATTCAGCGACTTTTTCTCCGGGCAATCGCGCACCCAATGGGGGCCATTGCAAATGAAGCATGGGCTTCGAGGCTTGGGTGGCTTCTCAGACTTACTTTGCCCGCCCTTGCCGGTTGGAGGCTTTTTCTTGCTCCACTCCTTGCAATTACGGTCGTTGTCCTCATGGCTCTCTCCCCCACCTTGGTCGTAGCTAGACCTCTTGTCCTTGAGCTGGGCGGAGTATTCGGTGAGCGACTCCGCAACGGCAATAGCGTCGTCAAGTGTTTGAACACCACGCCTATCGAGCTCGGTCTTGGCCCAATCCTTGAGGCCATCTTGGAAGTAGAAGAGTGAATCCTTGTCGGACATGTCGCTTATCTCCAACATAAGGGTAGTGAACTCGTTGATGTAGTCCCGAATGCTACCCGATTGCTTGAGGCGACGTAAGCGCGCTCGCGCTTCCTTCTCCGCATTGCTTGGGGCGAACTGCTTTCGGAGTTCTTGCTTGAAGTCGGCCCAAGTGTCGATGGTGCAAATGCCCTTGCCCATCTCGCCATGCTTGCAACGCCACCATAGTTGTGCAGCGCCTCTAAGATAGGTGGGTGCAGTGCCCACTTTCGATGCCTCATCTCAGACACCCATGGCATCGAAGTATTGATCCAGCCCAAAGAGGAAGTTGTCCACAATTGTGGCATTGCGTGTGCCATCGTAAGTGTCGGGCTTTGGCACGTCAATGCGGCGCACATCACTCGAGTTTGCGGAAGTTGGACTTGCGGAGAGTGTGCACTTGTGCCATGCCTAATCCGAGCGGACTTCATCCACTTCCGCACGGACAGCGCGTAGTTCGTCCTGAACAAAACTACGAAGTTTGAGCAACTCATCATGGAAGGAACGAAACTCACCTCGGAGAGTGTTCGCTTGCTCTTGGATGAGAGCTTTGGTTGCCACCGTGAACTCGGCGTATTCCCCCTCGAGACCGTCCACTCTTTCCTCCAATCCCTCGAGGCTATCTTGAGCGGCAAACAAAGCGATTTCGAGAGTAGTCACACGAGGATCCAACGCATCCACGGATGGGGCCTTGGACTTGCCGCGAGTCTTGCCTTGGGCGTGTTCTCCCTCTCGGCCGCGGCTTGGTTCTGGTGGAACATCCACACCAACAACACCCTCTTGTGCTACGTTTGAAGGGTTGGCCATTGCTTCGTGAGCTAACTTGCGTGCGTGCAAACCTTAGCTCTGATACCACTTGTCACGGGATGAGTATTTTGCGTTAACCGGCGACTTAGACAACTTTGCTAAGTAGAGCTTCTCGAACTAGAGAAGAGAGCAATGAATGAGAAAACTTGTATTGCACAAAGAGAGATTACAATGCTTACAAAGCTTGTTGTTGTGTTTGTTGGATACAAATGCCTAATGCCATCCCATATTTATAGTGAGGCTTGCTTTCAGAGATTCTAGAAAATTCTACCATTTCATTTATTTGGAATTCTATGGAGAATTAGATTTGTTCAAATGCTCTTAACTTTCGGAATTGACTCTTTGTTTCAAAATTAAATTGGGCAATTAGGACCAACACTAAGCTGAGCTTGATGGAGTTATTTACCTCATCATTTGAGGTGATTGAAACCGGGTCTTGGTGCTGTAGATCTTGTTGGATTTTGGAGTTGATACAGCATCGAACAAGCCTGCTGGGTTAACCTTAACAACAAAGGTCAAAAGGTTGCTGTTCTTAAGTCAAAAGCAAAACAAATAAAGGCAAGTTAACTGCAAAAGATACCTTGATAGTGTAACTCGCAAAAGGTACCTTAGTACCCTAACTGCCAACATATAATATAGCAGATTCTACAAATGCTAAAACAGAAAAGAACATCAGATATCGTGAGTCTGTGAGATCATTCCGCATGCAGCAATGCGGCCATGAATGCTCATGTTGAGTAGCACTGTATTAAGCACCTTACCCCCCGACATTTTCGAAATAGATGTCGATATCTTCAGAAAAGCACCTGGGGAAACAAATATGATGTCAGCAAACTTGGAATACAATAATGCAGCAAATCTTTCATTTCCCAAATAAACATACATCACAAACATGGTTCTGTTAGCTGCAAGTGAAAATTTCCTTCTGAAATGAATATCAATTGAGCAGATGCATTCCTAGTTTACACTGTGTATGGCAATGGTAGAAATATCAATGGAACAAATGAGATCAGTGATCTCTATTTGTCCCGTTACATTTTCAGGACCAACACAGATAACTTCAAAGCTCACTGTAATAATGAAGTGAGAAAAATGGTGAAAGCATTCATTCGTGCCAACCTATTGAGAGCTGCATCCAAGCAACTACAAACTTGTTCTTCAACAGACCGACCTGTTGTTGAAACTGTAATCAAACGAGAAACAGCACAAAGAAAAAGAGGCAGGCTAATATAACCATCTTATAATATGATCCGGCATATAAAACAGAATATGATTTCAAGCATATATCAACTAACATTTACTAATAATGTGACGTACACAATTCTTTGTTAATTAATGCATGCAATGCCGGGATGCTTGTTGGTCAAAAGACGTACTAAACAGAACAAATAATATTAACTTAAATAAATTAATATTGTCTCTTAATTCTTTGATTTCTAGTCAAAACCGTGTGGACTCCACCATACATATAATTTAATAATAATAATTCAAATGATCACCTTGTCATTACGATTAAAATTCTTACAATATATAGTATTTGGGATTTTTAATTTATTATTGAACATTATATGATTGCATTTGAATAAGCTTAAATTAGATATAATTAGGAAATGTTTATACCTTAGCTTAAATTAGGATTAGCAAATATTATATCTATAAAATATAAGAGAACGTTTCTTCTGAGTAAACAATAGAATGAACTTCAAAATGGATAAAAGATTATTGTTAATTACATTTACAATCTTCCAATCTGAGTCTCGTTGGTACATTGTCGATGAATTAAACAGCCTTAACATACCTATCTAATTAGTGAAAATAATAATAAATCACTGGCACTTTCGATTAAAGTCACAGTAACAAATATATGGCATATTAGACTGAGGATTAAGTGATTAACGATGTTACAATTTAACTTGATAATATTTTCATGGCATATTAGAAATTAACTTGCAGAACTTTATTCATCAATTTTCTATGAGCTAGAAATTTGAAAATTCGAAAATTTTATTAACCAATTTTTTTAAACAAAACCCAGGTCCACCCCACCCACTATTAACCTTTAGTTGTCAATAATTTTTTTTTTTTTATAGCATACTTAAATACTTTGGTGCAAGAATGATTAAAAACATAATGTTTGCTGAGGCTCTGTTGCTCAGTCCTGCTGCACGGAACTTTTCTCTCCTAGTTAGAGTTGTTTTTTTTTTTTAAATAATAATAATAATAGCAGACTCAAATGTAAGTAGTGGTGCTTGCAAGACCTGGCATTTCCCAAGTTGTCAGTAGATGCATGGAAAGACATGGAAAGTAGTAAAATGGACCTTGAGAGGTACCAGAGAGGCAGGCACATCAAGTTTGATAGATGGAGTTTCAAGATTGGAGTTCTGGTGGGTTGGTATGTGGATTTAGGAGTATCCTACTGGAGAGCTTGACAATAATTAAGGCCTTTGTCTGTGTAACTGCATACTAAATGGAAACACCAAGTCTTTAGCATGCATTTAGTTGCTTTGTCAAATACAGACGCTGAATATGCAACAGTAACCGAAGCTCTAAAGGGGGTCATTTCATTTGGCCATGCATCTAGATTTTTTTGAAGGAAAAATTCTGAATCATGGTAGAAAATAGAAAGAAGGAAGAATGATCAAGAATCCGTTGAACGAATCCATAGAAAGAAGGAAGAAATACCAAAAAATTTAAGAAAAAAAAGATCGGATGAAATTTCCAAATTTCTATCTCGCTGAATTTTCTTTCGTTCTTCTAGACTCTGGTTCTTCTTCTCAAGTAACAAGAATAGAGGAAAGCAATGAGATTTAACAAAGAAGGTTCATCGAAACTAAGTTTTAGAATTTGGAGGGGTGTCAAGTAAAAGAAAACACAATTTTCAACTATATAAAATTTTAAATCGAGAAACCGTGGTGTCAAGTGGACTTTGAAGGGGTGGGAGTCGCACCACTCTTGTCAATAGTCCTTTGTAAGACAGATTATAACTTTTTTTTGCTATAACTTCTTAAATATACTTTCTTTGAGTAAATCTATAATTAATATAACTTTGTAAGTAGAGCGTTTAACAAAAAAATCTTTAGTGGTTTGGATGTTAATAATTTACTAAATAAGTATCTTAAAATTATGTTGTGAAAGAAATAAAATAAGATTGTAAAATTAAATAAAAATAGTCTCCACAATTTAGGTTTTTTTTTTTCCAAAAGAAAAAAACTCTACACCTCTGCTTCCAAAAATTTAAAATTTGAACTTCTACATGCAATGTTCTGAATCTTTGATTCATAACTGCGTACAATTTAATCGAACAAACATAACCTGTTCAAACACATGGCCAAGACATCTTCACAAAGCTTTGAAAGTACATGGCTCTGCGCATTTCTACAGCATATGGTGGTTTTTAAATTCCCAAGCAACTACAATCAGTTGTTTCGTGACATTCCGACCAATGAATAGCCCAGCGAGGGCTGTTGGACTCCAGGCCTTCATCTATGTCTTCGACGTATACAGAGGCCTTCATTTATGTCTTCCACGTGTACGACCTTTCCTTCTTTTATTGCCGGCATGACCAGTTCCATGAATTTTTTATCGAGGTGGTAGTAATCACCGACAAGAAATCCTTCATAGTTTTGTAGCACTGTATCAAGCAACTTATCCCCAACATTTTCGAAATAGATGTCGATACCTTCAGGAAAGCGCCTGGGAAAGAAATAATATGGTTTCAGCAAACTTGGAATCTTTCATTTGCTGAATAAATATACAACATAAACATGATTTTATGAGCTGGAAGTACAAACTTCCGTCTGAAAATGAATCTTAAGCAAGTGCATCCTAGTTTATAATGTGTTTGGCAATTTTTGGAATTTTACTTAAATGAATTCTCAAGCAAGATTGGTGATCTCTTTTTGTCCTGTTTTATGAAAACAAACAAGTATTAATCAGAGCATCTACTTTAACCAAAACACAGATTAAACGCAGAAAACACAGATTTGCCAAACTTGGTATCAACGTTATCCAAAAAGAAAATACCGAAACTTGAATGAGCTCACAAATTTCTTTAATTTCCACTTACCAGCACATTTTTTAAAATTGTCTATTTGTAATCAGAGCTCCAATCGTGCTTCTCACTGTTGTTTGTTGATCCCTACGCATCCTTGTTTCCTCTTCAGCTCCACTAATCCTCCATCATGAAATTAACAGTTCATGAAATGGATGACTGATCTGATTATTCTCTAAGTCCAGCTTGATGGTGCTATACTGTTATTTCCCTCATGATTTCAGCTGATTGAATCAGTGAAAACTGGGTTTTGGTGCTGTAGTTCTCGTTGGATTTTGGAGTTGATACAACATCCAAAAAGCCTGCAGGGTAAGTCCTTAAATGTATAAAGTATTGCATCAACAAACCATTTCGATGCATCAAAATTTCAATCAATCTACATAATTGAAGACATAAGTAGTCACCGGATTCGCATTGTGATGAATGAAGCTTGAAGCAAGTGCATCTCCAAGTTTGTTAAGCCTCTTCGGATGTTTCTCCAAATCTCTGGCCAATGTTGGTATTCTTAACTCACTAGCAAACAAATACAGGTCAAGTAAATTGCAAAAGACACCTCAGATACCGCAACTGACAACATATAATACAGTTGATTCTACAAACTATAAAAGAAAAGCACATCAGATACGGCGACTAACAACAAATTGCTTATTTCTTAAAAGTGTTTCACGAAAGCAACTAGCAGAAGTTAACAGGTGACGATCATGGATTTGTCACCTCAAACTAATAGTTTCAGCTTTGTCAGCTCAGGTTTGCAGGTCCATGCACTAAGACATAGGCTAGTTACTGCTATTCTTCAGAGCAATTCCTTTTGGATTGATCAAATTCAGAAACATGCAAGGATCCACAAATAAAATGAAGGTGCAAAGGCAAATAATTGGATTCTTACTAGAGTAATTACAAGCCCGCTTATATGGAATCTACACATCTTTCTAGCTTCTGGAACACAAGGCACTAACAAAGTTGTATTGAACTTTTGTTAAATTTGCCAGGTTAAAATGCAAGATTTACGGAAGTCAAAAAATCCAGTCATGTTTCCGATAATTATCCGCTGGAAAGCCACTCAAAAAGTTTTTGCCTATGCATTAATATCCCAGCCTATTTTCCTACACTTCAAAAACAAAATGAATTGATCATATATTCATCTGAAAACAAACTCAAGAAACTTTAGAATGTATAATATATAGCAACTATCAGAATTTGACTAATCATAAATTTCTTTCGATTTCCTTGCACCAATATGAGTTCCAAAAATCAATGAGTTGAAAAAACTATTTAAAGTTCAAGTTCATTGACCGGGCACGTATGTAACACCCCAATTCCACTAATAAGATACTAAAGTGAAATTGAAGTGAAACTGTATTTCATCACTCTCCTATCTAAAATCATCAAATTAATATCCAACAGTAAATGTTCCTCTTCCAAAAGATAATAAGTAATGAAATAACAAATTCTCAAATAAATACCATACCAAAGGAAGCTAAATTATTAATGTAACATTAATCCCCAAAATTAAACGAGCTCTCATTCTTCCTCCTAAGATCATGAGCTCACATCATCTAACTCTATCTACAAAAATATGATAACAAGGGGTGAGCCGTCAACTCGGTAAGTAAATTCATGCACAATACTAAAAACCATTAAATTATAATTGTTTGAATTTCTTAGATATGCATAATAATAATAAGGGAAATTACTTTTGTAAATAATCATTTATAAAAAATAAATCAAAACATCATAAAGTCATTTAAACTTTAAACATAATAATAGCATTTCAAACATGTAAAACATAATTAGCTTTTTAAATACATAAAAGATACTTAGCTCATTTCATATAGTATCACTTGTAGACCCAGTGACCCGTCCGTATGACATCATTTAGAGTACTGTACCCCACGAGAATCATTAACATTAACATCATATGTACACATAATCCAACTAGCCTTCCACAACATATAACATAACATAGCATCACTACAGACAATGAGCAAAAACATTTAAAATCATTCTTGAACTTTTAATCATTTAAATAATTGATAATTATTTCAAAGTATTTGACTTAAAACAATTTAATAAAAGTTTTTTTAAGACAATTTATAAAACAAGTTTTTAATAAATAAAAGGTTTATTATAAATAATTTAAAGAATGATTTTATTTTAACAAAATATTGTAATAGGCTAAAACAAATTAGTTTCAAATACTTTTCATTTAACATAATACATACCTCGAATTAAAAATAATTTAATAGTGAAATACATATACCATGCATGAATCTACTTATCTCAATCCTCAACAATAAAGAATAGTAACCTTAGCCTCGAGCTCAATCTCGTCCTAAAATATCAAGACACATTCTTATCAATACTATTACTCATTCTGATCTTGATATAAATATAACATAATCAAGCCTAGTCATAAGCACTAAACCATTAAAGCTAGTCTGAGCCGATTTTTACCAAGCTAATCATATGTTGGAAAATTGTAAAATCAAAGAAAATAAACCATAAACATGGATAACATTTCAAATAAAAATTCAAAAGAATGAATAAAAGTCAAACATATTGCAAAAAGAATTTTACATGCATATCCAGATTGTCCAACAGTGATAAAAACAGAGGTTGAACTGGAAAATTTGTAAAATATTTAATAGAACTCTTAAAAATTAGACCACTTGATTTTAAAACAGTAGATGCATCAAGAAACAAAGCTTCAAATTCCTAGAATTTTTGAAGATATGACACTATTTTAAACGAATTTATATTAAGAGACCAGCAAACCTGTCCAGAAACATTCAGGTTTATGTTTTGCACTTGAAAAATTCATAACTTAATGTTAACTATCAAAATTAGTCAAATAAACTTTCAATCATAGGGAATTCATAAATTATATGAATATAATTTTTATAGGCCATTCTAAAGCCTTTTAATAGCCTAAAGTAATTTTATTGTCAGCCATCGCAATTCTGGAAAGCAGTTTCCAGAACTGCAGCAGCCCAACATAATGATTTTTAATTTTTTTTTTTACTCAATGAAAAATTATGAAAGTGAACATAGAGTAATTATAAATAATGAGGTTTGAATAGAAAAATCAGCATAATTTTAGGATCATTTAGATAGACAGAAAAATGGGCAAAGTCAAACATGCTGCTGAAAATCAGAATTTTCCAGCACCACTGTTCTGAATTCTAAAATTCACAACAAATTGGTTACTGGTAATCTTTTCTTACAAAATATATCATTGAAAGCCTTAAATTGTCTAGTTTTATTTAATGAAAACTTTATTGAAAACATGTATAAAAAATAAATGTAAAAAAGTAATAGAATCACCTCATGATGTCTAGCTAGTCATTCATGATTAAAAAGAACAATGCATGCATTCATCATTAAACACCTAAGATTAGAGAATATGTTTTAGAGAAGGACAATTACCTAAAAATTCTTCCAAATGTGCATAAAAGAAAATCCTAGGACTCTTTGCTTTTATACTTTTATTAGGTTAAGGGTTTTAATCATAAGGAGATTGAAGAGTTTAAATTTTATAAAAATGCTTACTTTTATAAAAATACATTATACGATAAAGAAGATATTGTATAATAATTTATTTAAAAAAACAAATAAATAAATAAAAGAATTATGCTTTATCTCAAATAATGCTAATTCAAATAATTTAAAACAACCAAACGATAAACAACTAAATAGATACATAATCAAACAAACAAGAAATGATTGTTACAACGTATGCTTGCACCTAATTACCATATTCCAATTCTGGAATGGAACTGACCACTTCTTCCTGAAAAGGAGAAAATAACTGAATAATAAAAGCTTGCGATCTAAACCGTTTACTAGTCTACGATCTGAATAATAAATTGAAAAAAGAGAAAATTACATTAAATTTTTCAAATACAAGGTGTTAAAATATAAATGAAATTTCCTTGCAACTTTGTAACACATGAAACATTACCAGCAGCCTTTCTGGATGTTGATGGTCTCAACTCTCAAAGCTCCCCTAAGTCTTCTCCCTGTGCGCAACGGTTCTGACATGTCCTCTGTCCCCTTCTCCAATTGCCATCAAGCTTGGTTCAATTAGTAATCTTGTTAATCACAAAGCCCATCTTGATGCTGTCATTGCGCCTCTTTAAATGATTCTTGAAACTTGTAGCCATCTCGGCATTCTTGAACCTCGATTCACCTATGAAATGTGAAAACAAAGGCATGTCAGATGCTGCGACCAACAAAGAGCTGAGAAAATATCTTAAAAGGTCATTCTATGAAATCCAAGACTAGAATTTTTTGGGTAACGGCAGTGTATTTTAACTAGATCAAATTTAAAAAGCATCATTTGAACTTTGAAGTAGGCTTGCTCCAAAATATTATAGTCCGATTCTGGCTAAAATTAGTCAAAATTGCTTTCCTCTGAAAAGGGAAAAGGTGAAAGAAAGGAATGAATTTGTTGACAAAATTCTCCAATCTAAAATGTCTATATATCTATCATCTAAACATTAAACAAAACTGTAAAAATAAAAGTAAAGCATAAACAACAAATTGGTATAGTTAAAAATTGATAAAGTTTGCAGATTTCTTGTGATTACCCTTGCCTTTCATTTCATAAACAACCACAGGAGTTGAAAAGTCGATAAGTAAATAAAATTACTTTCAGAAATTTTTTTCTGAAAAATGCTTATGTTGGAATTACTTTCAGAAATCTATAAAAAGAACCTTTAAGTGTTTTCTTAAAAGAACAACCAGAAAAACCGCCATGAGCAAAAAGGGGGGAAAAATTGCTGTCGAAGAATTTTATAAAGAACCCCAAGTGTACTTCTGTAGCCAAAAGTGCTTTCATGTATTTTGTTTCAATAATATAGAAGACTCAAAATCATTTTACGATGCATTTGGAAGTGATGTGCGGTAGTTGGGCTTTGGCAACTCAACAGTCATTTTTTCTTATTTATACTCACTGACTTTTACTTTGCAGTAGTTGTAACTTAAAAGTCACATCACCTCACTCCCAAACACATTTTTAGTGTTTAAAGAACTTTTGGTAGTGTTAAAACACACTTCCAAATCAAAATTTTGATTACTTAAAATAGGAATTGCTTTGAAGAAGACCAACCTATCTATATAAAGGAGTTGAATGCAGGTCTAGACCATCAAATAAAATGCTTTTGAATCCTTTAAGGAGATCTCAGACTGCTATTATACAAATGTTAACAGTGATTCAAAGTTACTATTATGCAAGTCAATTCTAAATACACAAAAAGCTTTCATATTTCATGTGGCATGCGAAGCATAAAAAAAGAAACTGCATAAACTCCCCAAGAAACAGAATCAAGGCCAAAAGAAAAGTATATATACACACGTGCATCGACTCTTTAAGAAATCACCACTAACCAAATTGAACAAATGAAAAAGAACAGAATATCTCTAAACATGAGAAACCAAAACACAAAATCTATATTCTACCCCATTATATCTCTCTTTCCCACTTACATGTTCCAAGCACAGAACTCAACATCTTAAATCATTGCTAAATTGAAATGACAGAAGAGTAAAACCAGGAAAAGTTCAATAGAAAATTAAACTTCAGTTTCATTATGGATCAGTTAAAAATTGGTCTAAAACTAACCTCAAATATATGACAAACAATGTAACATTATTAAAAAGGCTAAATAGCAAAGAAGGAAAATATTATCAGACGGGTAATTTCTTTTTTTTTTTTCTTTTTTTTTCCCTAAGGAAATGCAGTTTTATACCCAGAATTACAAGGCTTGCCCCAAGGCGTAAGTGAACACCTTCCATGGTTACGGCTACTTTTGCTTCGTCCCTCACCTCCACCATGAGGATGATCAACTGGATTCATGGCTACTCCTCCAACCACAGGCCTTTGACCCAACCAACGGCTCTGACCAGCCTTCCTAAGCTTCGTAGCTCCATGGCTGGGGTTAGACACTGTACCAACGGTGGGCTCGACATCTAGCGTCAATCAGTTTCTCATTTCCAGAAGTTAGCCTTACTAAGCAGTACCTTGAAGTGGGTCTTCTTCAAAATCTTGGCTGACGTCGCAGCAGCTCGAACTAGCTTGCCACCTTCAGCCGGGTATACCTCAATTTTGTGGATGATGGTCCCAGTCCGCATACAAGCAAGCGGCATGCAACTTCCAACTTGAGTATTAATGTCAACATGAGCCATCTGTCTCATTATCTTATCACGCACTACATCTTTTTTTGGTTTTTCTTGTTTTGAAGGATCACCAACTGATTCTGTTTCTGCGGAAATACAGAGGCAGCATAATATAATTCAAACTTTGAGGATTGAAAAAGAGATTCCATAATAATAGAAACAAGAGCATCATAGTTTGATCAATTTTGTCCTTGAAAACAAATGTTGAAGTTCAACATAGTCATTAATAAACAAATTAAAATGGTGGTTTTAAGTTTTCAAATCCAAATAATTCAACTAATAATTGAGAAAGTTTAACATGAAGTTAAAATTGGCCACTCAACCAAAACAAAGCAACACGAGATCAAAATTCATGTCCATTTTTTTCATCGATATTTTAGTACTAATTAATAATAGAGTTAAATCATACAAAGCAAGACGTGGTCAGAAATTCGCACTGGGGTGGTTAAACTAATTTTGACTTTTTTTTTTTAGGTAAACTCTTGCTCTTTTGACCCTACTGAAATATTTATTTTTGCAAAACTTAACAACATAAGATGATTTCATTGAAAATGATGTCAGTCGATAATAAACCTTAATGGATAGGCTAACAAAAATAAACTTACTAAGGCCAAATAATTATAAAAAATGGATGAAAACTCCGAAAATCTCGGAGGTGGCGAAAACCCTAACTTTGGCGAGGCTTTTCCGCCGCCGTTAAGGGAGGCTAGAACGACCAAAAAAGCACGCTTTCGTGATGAGGAAAACTATAGTGAAACTACTAAACAGGTCTCCTACAAAGAAACGCTTGTGCATTCATCACAAACAATGGAGAATGGCTTTGGAGGAGGTGCAGTGGACTGGGATTTTGAGGAAGGAGATGTGGTTGAGCGTAACGATGGAACCTTGCCGTCAATAAGTTTTTCGGATAGGGTTCATGCAAAGTTGAGTGAACCGTGGAAGCACTCTGTTGTTGTCAAGTTGCTAGGCCGAAATATTGGTTACAAAACTTTATGCACTAGGCTACATGCGTTGTGGAGAACAACCATGACATACTCGGTGATTGACTTAGAAAATAATTATTTTCTGATTCGTTTTCGATCTGCTGGGGACGCGGTTGATGCCCTAACTAAAGGCCCTTGGATTATAATGGGGCATTACTTAACAGTCCAGCCATGGTCACCCTCCTTTGATTTCACCAAAACGGTTCTTGACCAAGTCACTGTATGGATTCGCTTACCTGGCCTTGCGGTCCATCTCTACAATCAGAAAGTTCTGCAAAAACTTGGTCAGATGGTGGGTACGGTGATCAAAATAGACTAACATCGCTTTTCTACTCAAGGTTTGCTCGCCTGGCGTAAGTGTTTCCTGCCTTTAGTTTCAATTGGATGGAAGGATCCAAAAGGTAGTAGGATTGCACGTAATTTATTTTGCTTGGAGGTAATGTACCATAATAGCAATACCTGTAAGATTTCGGCTGCTGAAAAAAATTCTGACAACGGTGCACAACCTCCATCTGGTGTGCAAAGTCGGGAGGATCCTGCCTCTACAGAAGCTAACCGTGAAGATGCTGCTATGGTTGAGCCTTTCGGCCCTTGGATGATTGTAACTAGGAAATGAAGGAAGCCAAACAGTGGACAAAACCGTGAACTTAATGGGGCGAGTGGGTCAAGGTTTCACATTCTAGCTCAGATGACGGATCTGCATGAAAACCCTGTGCATGGCGCTTCCACAGACGTCCCCTCAACCTCAAAACAACAGAGTCCATCCAGCTCATATCCGATTTTTACCTTTAACAATGATAAAATAATTAAGCCTCCTGCTAGACGTCAGCAGACTCCAAAACCTGCTGCTTCGAAGCCACCAAATAGGAAACCATTCACTCCAATGAACCCTACCCGCAATCCTCTCCAGACTACTGCCCTCCACATAAGAGATAAAACTATTTTTTCCACACCCCATGAAAACCCTAGCCAAATCCATTGCCCCATTACACATGCTGTCTCTAATAATCAACAAACTCCTCCTGTAGCTACCACTTTAGATCCTACAAAGCACACGGTGGTCTTTTGTTCTTCACAAATTCTTCCTTATGGAGATATGAAGGGTATGGGCACGGAACATAGAGATCGTGAGGATCTGGACCCCCAACATTTGGCTGACCCTCCAGATGACCGTCATGTCTCTACTGTAAATGCTTTTGAGCATGCTTATACACATCCCGTTGTTCCAATGAGTGGAGATGATGGGAAGGAGATGTCAGATGAGGATGTCTCGATGGTTCAGGAATCACCTTTGGTGATGATGGATGATATCCATGATCAGTAGCTTTGATATGTTGGGCCCTTGGTTTTTCTTTTTTGTTTATATTTATGACGATTAGCATATTGTTTTGGAATGTCCAAGGAGCGGCCTCCAGAAATTTTCAGCGCTCTTTTAAGACTGTTGTAAAAAATTATAACCCGTCTATGGTGGTTGTCATGGAACCTCGTGTAAGTGGAATGAAAGCAGATGAGTTTATTAAGAAAAGTGGTTTTGAGTTCTCTCATCGAGTGGAAGCAGTTGGCTTTTCTGGAGGAATCTGGATCCTGTGGCGGAATTGTGTTAAGGTGGAGG
The DNA here is from genome assembly GCA_030448925.1 of Citrus cavaleriei. Lineage (NCBI taxonomy): Eukaryota > Viridiplantae > Streptophyta > Magnoliopsida > Sapindales > Rutaceae > Citrus > Citrus cavaleriei. The sequence continues at coordinate 193,865 of JAUJEN010000342.1, forward strand.
TGGTAATAAATCATAGGCAATTTATTCATTTCAAAGTTTGTAGAAATAACATTTTTGTCTCTTGGGTAACGGCTGTCTATGCTAGCCCAAATTCAATGTTGCGGAGACATTTCTGGAGTCGTATGGAGAATCTTGCCGGCTCAGTTCAAGGTCCTTGGTTGATTGAAGGGGATTTCAATTCTATTTTGTTTGCTTCTGAGAAGCAGGGGGGTGTTACCAGACACTCTGGAGTGTGTGGTTTATTTCGGCAGTGGTTTGATGGCCACCAAATTTTTGATTTAAAGTTTAAAGGCCCTCGTTTTACTTGGTCTCGTGGCACCCTATTTAAACGGCTTGACAGGGTTGTATGTAATAATGATTGGCTGATGAAGTTTGCTGACAACACTGTTCTCCACCTTCCGAAAGTTGCCTCAGATCACAGACCGATACTAGCCCGCTTTGAGGGAGCTGATTACCGACAACAGGTTATTAGGCCTTTCAGATTTTTGGCTGCTTGGTTAACTCATGAGCATTTTAATTCTTTTGTCAAACGGGCGTGGGATTCTACTTCTCACTATAGTACTGCAGTTACTAGTTTTATTCAAGCGGTGCAAGGTTGGAATCGCGACGTTTTTGGTAACATCTTCCAGCGTAAACGCAGATTATTGGCTCGGATAAATGGTATTCAAGCAGCCTTAGAACAATATAATTCTAGAGGGCAGATTCGGTTAGAGGCTCGCCACGTGAATTGAGACGGTGATGGCTCGAGGAGATTTTTGGGCGTAAATCTAGAAAGATCCTTCACGGGGATAGAAATACTACCTTCTTTCACCAAAAAACTATTGCTCGTCGCAGAAGAAATCGAATTGAGGCCATGAAGGATAACATGGGGAACTGGATTTACAATGAGAAAGATATTCGTAGCCATGCAGTATTTCTCCTCTTTATTCAAAAGCGAAGCTCATTCTTATCAAACATACTCTGTTCCGAATTTTTTTCCAGCCGTGAATGCTAATTATCTTGATTGTGTTAATGATCCGGTTGTGGAGGAAGAAATTAAAAGAGCTATTTTTTAGCATGAAACCTCTTAAAGCACCGGGTATTGATGGACTGCAGGCTATCTTTTATCAATCTTAGTGGCACACTGTTGGACCCTCTTTCTGTACGTTTATCATTGACATTTTTAATACTGGTAAAATCCCTCAAAACGTAAACAAAACTCTGTTGGTTTTGATTCCGAAGGTGGATCATCCTACTAGTTTAAAGATGTTTCGGCCTATAAGCTTATGCATTGTTGCCTATAAGACAGTGACTAAAATTATTGCCAATCGTCTTCAAGCTTTATTACCCGAAATCATCGACAAGTTTTGTTCTGACGGGATAACATTGTTATTGCTCAGGAAGTGGTTCATTCCATGGGCAGGAAAACTGGTAAAAGAGGGTTCATGGCTATTAAGGTGGATCTCGAGAAGGCATATGACCGGCTGAACTCGGCTTTTATTTTTGAAACTTTTCAACAGACGGGGCTCCGGATTCACTTATCTCGGCTCATCATGGAATGTGTTACCTCAGCTAGCATGAACATTATGTGGAATGGTGAGGTAACTGAGGAGTTTTATCCGGGACGAAGTATTCGGCAGGGTGACCCTCTATCTCCGTATATATTTGTGCTCTGCATCGAGCGTTTGAGCCATGGAATAACCCAAGCTGTGGTGGATGGAAGTTGGAAGCCAATTCGGTTGGTTAAACATGGCACTCCCCTTACCCATCTTTTTTTTGCTGATGATTTGCTCTTATTTGCAGAAGCTTCGATGGATCAAGCTCATATTATTGATGCTGTTTTGGAGAATTACTGTCGAAGTTCTGAAGCAAAGGTTAATAAAGTGAAAACTACAATTTTCTTTTCGAAGAATGTTGCTTCAAGAGAGGCAAAGCTCATTGGTGCTGCCTTGGGGGTTTCGATTACTCATGACCTGGGAAACTACCTTGGAATGCCGCTACTTCATTCGAGGGTGAATAAATCCACGTACCAATCTATTTTGGACAAGGTAGACATAAGGCTCAGTGGCTGGAACGCGGCTCACCTATCCTTTGCTGGTCGTGTTACTTTGGCGCAATCGGTGATTCAAGCTATGCCAATTTATGCTATGCAAACGACCATGCTTCCTTCATCGGTGCGCCATAGAATTGATAAGTGCTGCCGTAGATTTATTTGGGATGGGAAATCAAAGAGCCATAAGATGTGCATGGTGGACTGGGACAAAATCTGCTTGCCAAAATCACGTGGTGGCTTGGGTTTTAAAAATTTGGAGGTGATGAATCATGCCCTGTTGATGAAGATTAGTTAGGGAATTATTTCCAACTCGGATACGTTGTGGGTGAGGGTTCCCTATTCCAAATATGGATTGGACCCTTGCAACTTGCCGTCTTCCCTCCCTGACAAATAAGGATCGCGCGTCTGGTCTGCTATAAGAAAAACGTGGGATGCATGGAGCTCAAAGGTGCTCGCGTTCGTTTCTGGCTCGACTGTTGGGTGACGAAATATGAACCTTTGATTGGCCTTGCTCTCCAACCGATCCCTCAAGTCTCTCTTAATGCCACTGTTAGCGATTTTACTAATGAACATGGTGGCTGGAGATGGTCGAGCTTTGAACTCTTGCTGCCCCCTTTTATTCTTCTGCAGATTGCTTCGATCGTGCCTCCTGCTCCGCATCTTGGCTCTGATAGACTTTATTGGTGTTTTAATCCAAGAGGGTTGTTCACTGTTCGATCCGCTTATGAGTCTCTTTGCCATCATAACTTGGATGCTCAAGATAAAGTATGGAACTTGCCATGGTCTTGGAAAGGACCCCAATCTATAAAGCTCTTTATTTGGCAGATTTTGCATGGCAAATTGAATACCTACTGTGAGCTCAATAGGCGTAATATTCCCGTTTCGGATGTTTGAGTTAGGTACGGGATTTCGGCTGAGGACATTCTTCATGCTGTGCGAGATTGTAGCTGCATTAAGAATCTATGGCTTGTTCCAAATCATCATCTCTTTTTTCCAATCTAACTTACGTGGGTTAACATGCAAAACAAGTGGAAAATTGATTCTGAGCTTCCTTGGGATTGTATTTTTGGAGTGGCTATTTGGAGGTTATGGTTTTGGCGGAATCATTTTATTATGGCTGGGAATTTGATAGATAGCAAGACAATGTCTTTGGATATTATGGCCAGAGCTAGTGAGATCCATAGAATTAATAACTCTCATCTTAGCCAACAACCAAGGCGTAAGGAGATTTTTATTAGTTGGTTGCCTCCTCCATGGCCATGGTGTAAGTTGAACACAGATGGGTCATATAAAAATACAAGAGAAGCTGGAGCGGGTGGGGTAATTCGCGATTCTTTTGGTAACTGGATCTCAGGTTTTCGTATGAATATTGGGGAAAGCTCAGTGATTATGGTTGAACTCTGGGAACTGTATCAAGGATTATCCCTTGCCTGGAATGTTGGCATCAGGCATCTCTTGGTGGAAGTAGACAACCTTTGTGTAACTCAGATGATATCTCAGCGGATGGTCGTGCCTAATGTTTTCTATACTTTAGTGGTGGCAATTCGTGATTTCTTAAGCAGGAATTGGCAGATTTATATCTCGCATATCTACCGTGAAGCAAACTTAGCTGCAGATTTCATGGCAAATATGGCTCACTTAGTACAGCATGGTTTACATTTATTCTCTAACCCGCCTGTGGGTATTTATTCTATTATTTCGCAAGATATGTTTGGGGTTTGTCAACCCCGCCTTGTTCCTGTCTAGCTCGTTTTGAAGAGCCCCGTTTAATAAAAAAAAATAAAAAATAAACTTACTAAGAGACAAGTTGTAACACCCCAAATGAAACCTTATAACATTAATCTTATTACTATTTTCAAATAAAGTCGATGTTGTTCATTGACAAAACATAGTCTCTAAAATAAAAAATAACTCAAAAATCCTCCAAAATAAAATCTAGCTCTAAGCAATAATCAAACTAGCTACATTTAATTCATCTAGAAAATGCCAAAGTTTTTCAGCTAAATCCTCTTCGCTAGACCAAAAGCGCACATCACTAAAATCAATCTATAAAATGTTGGAGACGAGGGGTGAGCTGTCAATCGGTAAGCGAACTCATGCATAAGGTTACCAATAAGGAAAAAATATATAATCATTATTATGTAGTACCACAAGTTAGGAAACAAAAATCATTTTGTAATCATATGTGTGCGGTAAAACTCATAATCAATTAAGTCATAGCATAATAATCATTTTCAATAAATAATCGTGTAAGAAATCTTTTATCAATAAAACTTTTCTTTCATTCAATTTACTCATATCACATAGTGTCACTTATACCCCCGGTGACCTGATCAATAGTTCAATATGTCACCTATAATCTCGGTGACCCAACTTATAGTTCTATCAGGGTACTTTACCCTGCAATAATCGAATAAGCACAATACAACTAGCTATTTAGTAATATTAGTAACGATAACTACGGACAATGAGCCAAAACCTTAAAAACAGTTTCCAGATTTCCAATATCAATCATTCCATAATATTTCGATAAAACGCTCACAAGACATTGAATTGGCAAAGCTTTACAAATATTTTTAAGGAAAACATTTTATAGAGAAGCAGGTATTTTGAAGTTATTTTTAAAACAAATTTAAGAAAACATTTTAAAATAACTTCAAAACCATAACTTGCCAATCCATTTGGACAACATTATTCTATTCATAAATATTTACGTGTATACTTTAATATATATTATGCATGAATTTACTTACCATGATACAAAGCAATCAACAATAACCCAAATCAAACGAGCTCACTTTTGGCCTATGATTGTTAAGAAAAAAGTACTATCAATATCTTATTCAATTCTGACCTAGATAGGAAAATCCAAAAATCCTTAAACCTTGCACTCTTACTTAAGCACATCAATTCACTAAACTATACTAGACCATTATATAGGAGCTGATTTCTAACAAGCTATAAGTACGTCGGAAATATCACAAATATCACAAAACACTATTGTCAACATATTGGCATTCAATTTAATTTTTTACATAATCAATTAGAGTTTAAAAAATCCCCTGAAAACTTATTTTTCCACAAAATTATCCAAACTGTCCAATAACGATATAAACAGAGGACTGTTGCTTGAAAAATTCATAACTTTAGTTACACATGTCCAAAAATAGTGATTCTAGTTTTGACAATTAGAGGAAACAATAAGGAGTCAGAATTAAAGATTTATAAGACATTTACTGATGAAAAACTATCCCAAACTGACCTAAATATCAGCCCTCGCAATTCTGGAAAACAGTTTCTGGGATTGCGCAGTCTAACTCTATGATTTTTATATAAAGCCAAAAATTACGAAATTAAAAAGACAGAAACTAGACATATAAGTGTACAGTAATAAAAATTCCCAGAATTTTCAGAAGTATTTGGAGTTATGAAATAAATTATAGAATTGAGAATCGCTACTGAAAATTAGAATTTTCCAGCACCAGTGTTCCAATTTTGAAAAATCAAAACAATTAATATACAACAAGTTTTTGAACAATAAACATATGGATAGAAAGATAAAGATGTCTAATTTAATAATCTATAAAGTTTTATGCATGAAACTCAATGAAAATAGCAATCGTATGATCTTCAACCTATAATGTTCACAGTTTCCAAGTAGTACAGTTTTACTTGTGAATTTGTGTAACACCCGTCGCTTTTGTTTTATTATTATTAGTATATCTATTTCATAGAATAACTAACTAAATTTCTAGAAGTCCTCGAATTAACACGGAAATGAATATCTATGAAGATATGAAGATATTTGGAATCCACACTTATTCATGAGTCAGTGCCATTCGCTCGGTTCGAGATAGTTCATTTTATCATAGCTGTTTCATCCAATCATCCTTATTTAGGAACTATATCCATTGTTATTATTGATGGTTTTTGGGATCGTTTTACACTGCCCTTAGGCTGGTGGCTACATGCAAAACTGCAAGATCATAATATGATAAGACTTTAAGTATGTCTTGGAATGTATGAATTTGTGATGCGTTCATGCCTCTATATAGGCAACAATATGACAGTTATATGTTCGAATTTTGAACAAGTAACTTCCATTAACCACTTGGAAGTTACATGTTCAAATTTGAACATGTAAGGATGTGTCCCTTGTAAGAGAAACATCCTTAATTTCATCACGTGGCATATAAGATGTATCAACCTTGTGATACATCATGCATGCCTAATATGTTATGCATGTGACAATTTGATCACATCTAAAAACCTTTGGATTAAAAATCATCTATCTGTCTATGGTATTAAATTTTAAGTTAAAAGTTATAATTTCATCTGCCTATAATCAGCCTATGAGACACTAATTACCTTAACAAACACCGATGAAAAGCAAATAGCCTCAACGTACAATCTGACTTGTGAAAACAGAAACAAGTGAGTGGTATTTTCAATTAAGGGCAGAGGATTAATATATATATTTTAAATTATACAGAACTGCAATTTTTTTCATTAAAAAAAAAAACTAATAGGAGATTGTTATAGTGGATAATATAAATCAACCGACTTTAATAATAGAATCTACACCTCCAATTCTGGATCGTATATGAATTTTCCATCTATCACAACCCAAGGGATGTGAGCAATTTTGGGCCACTCTTTTCCTTGGTCCCTTTTGCACACCTTTTTAAGCCTAGGACAAGTGTTAATGTATAAATCCAAAAGTGAGGATGGAAGGCCCACCTCTGGAAATAACGTGAGATTTGGGCAATTCCATATCTTCAAACATTGAAGAGACGTAAGTCTTTGGAAACCCACTGAAGACAGAAGTATCATTTTCTGGAATCCCAATAAGGACAGATGAGTTAGAGATGTGGGCAGCGTCATTCCTACCTTCTCGTCTGGAAAACACTCTGCTTCATGACATCCATAAATGTAGAGGCTTCTGAGAGAGGAAAGCCTGTGCAACCCCCACTGGACGAGGGTCTTGTACATTTTGAAATTTCCAATTTTAAGCGTTCTAAGATTGGTGGGAAAGCCTTCTTCTGGAAACGACTCAAGCTTTGGACACTGAATTATGCTTAAAGTTTGGAGAGAGTTGAGTTTGTGCATGTCATTGGGCAGGGCTTCAAGCTTGTCACAATAACTAATGTCAACCCATGAAATGGCGTTGGGAAGCCCTCTTTCTGGGAAGGAAACAAGACTTGGACAACTCACTAGAGTAATCTTCTGTAAACAGTTAAGATTGTGCAGGCCATCGGGTATTGACTCCAGCTTTCGACAATTTGTTATCACAAGTTCTTCGAGCGACTCAAGTAATTGAATTCCCGATGACAAACTGGAGAGCGCTTGGCAATTCTTTATACTTAGATGTTGAAGCATCACTTGGGAAGACGAGGATGAAGGAGAAGAAGAAGAAGCATCGTCTTTATCATCGAACAAACGTTGCAATTTCTCACAATTCTCAATCTCTATCCTTTTTAGAGATGAAGGTAGCTTGCGTCTTGTGATGAATGGTAGAGAATGGCAATCTTTGATATACAAGCTTTCGAGTTGTGAACTGTTGTCCATCATTTCCTCCGGTAAGGATTTGAAAGCAGTGCTGTTGTAAATTCGAAGACAGTGCAGATTTCTGGGAAAGAAATTGATCTCTGGAAACAAAACAAGACTTACGCAACTTTCCTCAATTGTTACCTCATCAGGGTGAGCAAGTATTTTTAGCCGGTGTTCTGGTCTATTAAAACTTGAAAGTCCCCTTCCCTGCCTCCATGGCTTGAGCTGTTCAGAATTGCCAATTACCAAAGTTTCTAATATCTGAAATCCAGGCTCCAGTAATTTTCCAAACTCCAAAACATTTGTAGTGGTCATGGGTTTTGGCAGTGAAGAGCCAGCTTGACTATCGTATAGCATCCCCTTGCATCCAATCATGTCTAATGAACTATTTGAAATAGTCATGAACTTTATCAACTTAGAATCAATTGGGGTCCTGCACACTAGTTCTTTGCACTCATCAACCTCTAATCTGCAGAGCCTTGGATAGCTTGACAATGAAACTACCAACTTTTCACATTTACTAACAACAAGTATCTCCAAGGAGGGCAGAAGCTCAGGCAGTTTTTCAGAGAGTTTGGGACATTTCACAACGGAAAGTTCTTGGAGACAAGGAAATATATCAACGTGCACATTTCCTTTGATATCGGTGTCCCAATGCCACCACTCTGGCAAATTCTCAAAACATAGAATCTTCAATGATGGAAAAGGCATTGAGAAACCCTCCCCATAAACTTCAGACTCTATGCTTTTTAGCTTCTTCAGCCCTTTGACAGCAAGGTGCTTAAGTGAACTCAATAGACCAAGCGATGGCAAAGATACACAATTGTTACAGTTCTCCAATTCAAGGAATTATATCTTGGAGAACAACGGATCTCCTATCCAAAGTGGAAATCTTGCACCACCATAGTTCCTGATTGCCACCTTTTTTATACATTTATGAGGCTGTAGAATGTCAAGCACGTGCTCTTCTACTGCTACATCTCGAGAATTGTCAAATTGAGACCCCCAATCTAGAGTCAATGCATGAAGATTGAGCTTCTCACATAATGCGGCTTCTCTTGCATTCTGTGGATTATTCACATTCTCTAATCCAGCAATGCAAAGTTCATCACAAAGAAAGTTTAAACTTCCTAAATCTTCCAAACCAGATGCAGTTTCACCCTTGCCCACAATAAAGTTGGACAATGTTTGAAGATTCTTCAACTCTTTCATTCCGAATGGCATCTCCTTCAACAAATTTGCACCTCTTATATCGAGATGACGAATATTGATCAAGTTCATCATTTTGGGCGGTAGCTTTATCAAACGGGAACAATTTCTTAATGTCAAAATTTCCAAGTTCAGCAATGCGCATGTTGACTCAAGTAAACTTCTTAAGTCAGTATCAGCAAGGTTTAGGAACCTTAAAAGTCTCAGATCTTCAAATGGAATTGGTAACTCACTAATACGGTATCCGTCTAAAGACAGCATCCTCAACCTTTTGAACTTCGGCAACAAATCGTAGAGAACCATGCTAGTTATATAACCAGAAGTAACGACACCTCTTATGCATAATGGCAAGAATGTTCGTAGATGTTCAATTTCATTGAAAACCTCGAACTTAGATTTACCATCAAGCCTACCACGGGCATACGAAGAATGGCGAACCCTTTCAAATCTTCTTGATGACAAGTTGGTGGACTCCTCTAACCTGAAAATGGTTTCTCTAGAAACCAATTCAGCAAGATCATGGATAAGGTCGTGCATTACAAATTTAGCACTACCAGAGCTGGTTTGTTGAAAAATAGACCTCGACACTAGATCTTGAAAGCACTTGCTGCTCAATTCTTCCAGCTGCTCATTCTTTCTTGACTGTCGAATAATACCTCCAGCCATCCATAAGAAAGTCAGCTCCTTCTCATTGAATTCATAATCTTTCGGAAAGATGGCACAATGAGCAAAACATCTTTTCAAATGAGACGGAAGATGATGGTAACTCAATCTTAACACAGGGAGAACGTCACTTTGTCGTGGTAAATCCCATAGTTTGCTATCCAAGATATCGTCCCACGCATCATGCCTCGTAGTACGTAGAAGGCCCGCTAATGTTTTTGCTGCCAGGGGCAAGCCTCCACACTTGCCAACAACTTTCTTGTGGAACGATTCTGAAATTTGATGTGCGTTAAGATCTCTAGATTCAAGTGCATGCTGTATGAAAATGGACCAGCAATCATCATCTAACAGTCTCTTGAGATTATAATGTTCAATTGGTCCCATTATTGATGCAACATTTGAATTGCATGTGGTGACGATCATCTTACTGTTTGGTGCAGCTGCCAAGAATGGAGCTTTTAAGTCTACCCACAAGCTGTAGTCCTCGTTCCAAACATCATCTAAGACCAGCAAGAATCTTTTTTTATCCACAGCTACTTTCAACTCAACCTGCACTTCATTTAAACTGTTCAGAAGACAAGGCCTGCGAGTGATTGATTCGAGAAGTGCCTTTGAGATGCCCAAAATATCAAAGACATCAGAGACACAAACCCATGCTTTTACATCAAACTTTGAATCTTCAACGGCCTTGTCATTGTAGACCTCCCGAGCAAGAGTTGTTTTTCCTATCCCGCCCATGCCAACAATGGGTATTACAACAAAGTTGGCATGATCACTGGGGGTATCGGTCAATACCATATCAAGAATTTTGGCCTTATCTTCTTCTCTTCCGAATACTTCACGCTCTGTTGGGATACTTGAACTGGGTGGCCTCTGGTGTGCAGCAGCAGTAGGTGATGATGCCCCTCCAGCAATCCGTTGCAGCCCAAGTTCAATTCTATATTGGCAGAGTTGCTCCAACCGGCTAGTAATATCTTTAGTCTTGGATCCCATGCTATAATTGGACATAATAGCATTCGGATTCAAACTAGCCGGTATGAAACTAAGAATCTGGCCAGTGCTATCCTGATTTTTCGCCATCAACTTCCTTTCCAAAGCTTGAGTACCAAACTCATCAAGAATGTCCTCAGCGTCATAAGCCAAGTCTTGGAGTTCGTCCAGCCACATCTTCACAGCCTCGTCAGTCAGTTGCTTCTCCTCTGCATCGCTAAGCACAGCCTGAATCATCTTCAGCTTTTTCTCCCACTTTTTGAGCTCCGAATCAACCCCGCCTTGGAGTTGACGCACAAAGCTGAGCAAATTACGAGAAGCCAACCTGTCAAACAACACCTGAAAGAAAGCGTTGAGGAAGACCTCTCCAACAGCAAACATGGCTCCGTTTTACCAGAAAGAAAGGAATCAAGATCGTCACGAACAAGAAAATTGAATTGATAACAAGAGAAACTGAAAATGGTTTTATGTATGGAACACTGAAAATTGAGGAACAGAGATACAATTCACGATGTGGAATACGGCAAGCGGGCAATATCTTGATGTTTTTATTTCTCGTCAAAAACATGTGGTGTGGCAGTTCATCGAACAATGCTATAACATAGGCATGCCAGCCTACAAAACTCATAAATTGCTTTTGTCATTGTCAATTTCCCATTAATTAGTCACCTGTAGGTGTTGTGCGCGGAATGCGGAATCAAACACACCAAATAATTACTGAAAAATAAAGGACACAAAATTTACGTGGTTCGGCAATATGCCTATGTCCACGGAAGCAAGAGAAAAATAATTATATTATTAATAATTATTTGAGTAAAGAAATCTCACTTTCAAAATATCTTTCTTCCAATTATTCACACTCTTAAAAGAAATTTATAAAAATTTTTGGGATGATTGACAATTGCAAAATGCTTCTATTTATAGAGTGCATTACGCTCAAGTTAGTTCATTTGGTCAAAACGTTGAGTGGATCTTATATTGCATGTACAAGTTTTTCAACACTAACTTTGCCTTTTGAAATTAGCAAGCTTTGTTTTTTTGAATTTGGCAAACCCAACTTTGCTTTTGAAATTGGCAAGCAATTCTTTTGATTACCACGAAGATTTATTCAATCTGAGACTAACCAATCATCGTCAAAGTGGCATCTACGTACCCAAACTTTGGGATCAAGCCAACCGTAGTTCAAAATTCCCGAAGGACATATCTTAACACAATCGAAGGATTTGAATTAGTTTCAAGCAATGTTGAAACTTAACTCCAGAAACTACCTTCATTAACATATATGATGGATTATCTTTGGTATCGATCTTTCTCAACAACACAACACCGCTCTCGATAATCTCCCTCACATAATGATATTTCACATCTATGTGCTTCGTCTGAGCGTGATATGTTTGATTCTTTGCAAGGAATATCGCACTTTGATTATCACAGAAGATCGTAATGTTCTCCTGGATTACTCCCAAATCACCTAACAAGCCTTTCAACCAGATAGCTTCTTTTACAGCTTCAGTTGCTGCCATATACTCTGCTTCCGTAGTGGATAGAGCAATTGTCGATTGTAGAATCGACCTCCAGCTAACCGGACCTCCACCCAATGTGAATACGTAGCCCGTTGTTGATCTTCTCTTGTTAAGGTCTCCAGTGAAATCAGAATCACAATACCCAACACATTGTTGACCACAATCCTTCTTGAACAATAACCCAACATCAACTGTCCCATACAAATATCGGAGAATCCACTTTACCGCAAGCCATTGATTTTTACCCGGATTGTGCATGTATCTACTAACCATGCTCACTGCTTGAGATATATCGGGCCTTGTGAATACAATAGCATACATAAGACTACCTACAGCACTAGCATATGGAACACGAGCCATGTAATCGCGCTCTTCTTGAGATCTAGGACATGAAGAAGAGCTTAATTTGAAATGAGGAGCTAGAGGTGTACATACCGGTTTAGTTTTGTCATCCATACCGAATCTTTCTAGCACTTTCTTCAAATAAGACTTTTGAGTCAATCATACGCTCCCATTCTTCTTGTCTCTACGAATCTCCATCCTAAGTATTCTCTGTGCATCACCCAAGTCTTTCATCTCGAACTCAGAAGCCAGCTACTTCTTTAATCTTTCGATCTCATCTCTATTCTTCGAAGCTATAAGCATATCATAGAGTAACAAATAGATGAAAGCTCCATCTGGTAGTCTTAAAGTAAACACAATGATCGTGTTCACTACGGTGAATTTACGCCTTGTATAAATTGATCAAATCTTTTGTACCACTGCCTTGGCAATTGCTTCAGTCCGTACAAAGATTTAATCAACCTACACACATGATTCTCCTTTGCAGCAACTTTGAAACCACAAGGCTGAATCATATAGATTTCCTCCTCCAAATCTCCATGTAAGAACGCCGTCGTAACATTCAATTGAGCCAACTCTAACTCATATTCTGCAACAAGTAGGATACGAATGAAAGTATGTTTTACTGGAGAGAAAACTTCATTGTAGTCAATACCTTCCTTTTGAGCAAAACCTTTTGCCACGAGCCTTGCCTTGTATCGAGGAGTTGTTTGATTCGGAGATCCTTGCTTTGTGGTGTAGACCCATTTATTACCAATAGCCCTTTTCCCATTTAGTAACTTTACAAGTTCACAAGTCTGGTTTTGATGGAGAGATTTCATCTCTTCCTCCATGGCTAACTTCTACTGATCACTTTCACTGCTGCGTAATGCTTCACAAAAAGTGTTGGGGATGTCATCATCAATATCTGGAAGTGCATATGCTACCACCATATCTTTAGTAAGCCATCTGTGTTTCTTTATCTCTCTTCTTGGCCTCCTTGTTGCTATAAAATCATCATTATCTACATCATCAATTGTTTCTTCATTTTGTGAGACATCAGAAAAAATGACCTCTTGACTCTAGGTGTCACCTCATAGTTGAACTCTTATTTGATGTATAACTAACTGGTACATATTGAGTTGCATCAAACTCCACCCGATACCTTTTTTGGTCTTGTTCTCCACTGCTTGAGAACTTGAAGCTTTCATCATTGAAATCAAATGTGACATCTACGCTACTTTTTGTCTTGAGATCCCAAAGCTTGAAGCCCTTTACTCCACTTTGAATCCCACAAAGATAGCTTTTCTAGACGGATCCGGTTTACCATCTTTGACATGATAATAAGAACACCGAATACGAAGGAATCGTAGTCTTGTGCATGCTTTCAGACCACATTTCCATAGGAGTTTTACCTCCAATTCTGTTTACAAGTGACTTGCGTAACTTTCAAAACTTTTATCTAAACCATTAGATAACATACCGTATCTTCTCCGATGAAATCGATTCATACATCAACTACACCGTTCATGTATGTCTCACCGTGAAATGGCTTTTAATACCCTCGTTCTGGCATATTTGTAAGAATGGATCAGAAGTATATTCACCCCCATTATCAGATCGTAATACTTTGATCTTTCTGCCTGTTTGAGTCTCCACCAATTTCTTCCATTTCACGAAAATCTCTAGAACCTCATTCTTTGCTCGCATGGTGTACACCCACACACGTCTAGAGAAATCATCAATAGATGTAACAAAGTAATGGCTTCCACCAATTGATGCAGTCTTGGTTGGTCCCCATACATCACTATGAACATATTCAAGAATCTCACGAGTATCGTGATTAACTATACCAAACTTGACCCTTGTTTTCTTGCCTACTACACAATGCTCACAGAAATTTAATTTACAGGTTTTGGTACCTTTTAAGAGTCCATGCCTCATCAGAGTTTGCAAAGACTTCTCTCCAGCATGTCCCAGTCGTACATGCCATAGCTTGGTGGTGTCACTGTGCGCCTCAACAACATTTGCTTCATCAGTTGTACCTCCCTTCAAATAGTACAGATTGTGACACCGAACCCCTTGCAGAATCACCATAGCCCCATGTGTAAACTTCATTATACCATCTTCAATGGTAACCTTGTAGCCTTTAGCTTCCAAAGCACCCACAGAAATCCACAGAAATTAGATTTTTCTTTAAAGCTAGAACAAATCTAACCTCTTTGAGTTCTCTGATCATTACATCAAACATTTTGAGCCGAATTGTTCCTATCCCCATTGTGTGACAAGGTTGATCATTCCCCATCACAACTGCACCGGATTCCAGATTACGAAAATCCGTAAACCATTCCTTAATAGGACACAAATGATAAAAATCCGTAAACCACTCCAGTATCAAGTATCCACTCACTCGAACTAGCCACGTATGCTGCAAGAGTAATACTTAGTGAATAATCAGAGCCCTCATCTTTCCGTGCCATGTTTGCTGCTGCTGGTTTCTTCCCATCTCTCTTTTGAGCCTTTGGACAATCTTTCCTCCAATGGCCCTTTTCATGACAAAAGGCACACTCATCTCGAGCTATATTTACCCGATTTGGATTGAGAATTCTTTCCACCACGCTTCTTTTGTTTCTCCATCGCCCAATCTCTGCTCACCAAAGCTTCAGACGATGCTCGTTTAGAATTTTTATCATTATTCCGAATCTCTAAGCTAGTCAATGTTGTGCAAACATCTTTAAAGATGATCACACTCTTCCCATATATTAAAGTAGTCACAAAATGGCTATATTCCTCTGGTAGTGAGTGTAACAGAATCATAGCCCTTATCTTCATCAAGATTCTTCAAATCAGCAAGTAACTTTTCAAATCTTGAAACATGATCGTGCATTGACACCCCAGGCTTCATTCGAAAGCCATATACTTGGCTCATTGCATGAAGGCGATTTTCAGGACTTTTCACTTACTCTCTCCATATGTACGCCACAAAGTCACTCCTCATCTTTCACCAAGTATTTCACCTCCTTGGTCAAACAAGATCTGATCGACCATGCTTTTTCATTCATACGATCCCAAATTTCTTCATCATACAAGTGTCTTTTATTTTCGAACAACATCGAGATCGATTTGAATAAGGGCATCCATAACCGCCTCCATGTTGATTTTCCCATCAAACTTTTCAACATCGATCTTCTAGCCTCCTATCTGAGTCGAATAGCGATTTGACAAATCTCGCCTCCCAAGTGTCTCCCCGAAATAGTCTCGAGATCTCTCCCAATTAGAAAGTTTCACCTTTTTTCTGAACTATTTTCACTTGAAAAGCGGTCTATGATGTTAATTTGAATAAATCTGTGGAAAGTTCAAAGCCTGGATGGGAACTTGGTCCAATTAAAAGAATCCTTATTCTCTTATCGCTGTTGATGAACTTTCCATGCAAAAATACACTACTTACAATAGACTGTCTCCCAAGTACAAATGGGAGATAAATAAATAATTTATAATTGGTCCAATTTTAATTTTTGGAAGGAAATAAATAATTAATTAAAATTTTTGTTAAAATAAAATTTTTGGACCAAAAATAAATTTAATGTGTTCAATTTTATCTATGCATTTTAATCTATTAAGCCCAAATATCAATTGGGCCTAAAACTATGATTCTTTAAGCTCAAAACTGTTTTTAGACTTAAATGCAAAAAATTAAAACTTGATTGCCCAAATGAAAAATTATGAAACCATAGGGACCTCCATGATAAAAGCCATGAAACCCTAAATCCATATTTTTCTTTCTTTCTTCTTCCCCAGTCGCCATCTCCACAAACGGCCACTGTTCAGGCCAATCTCATTGGACAGCCGCTATCAACGTCGAGTTTGCCGTTGCCGATATGCCGGAAACAAACCAACCTACCGCTTGTGAACGCGCTGCGCATGGCCATTGCCGCGTTGCAGTCTTGGTCGTGATCGATGTCGAAATTTCCGGCCTCCGTCGCTTTGATTTGTCATCCGTGATTTATTTACAAATTTCCTAGGCCAATTTTTGGCTTACAAAAATTCTATAACAGTAAAATAAATCAAGAGGGAAACATGGTGATAAAAACCACCCCTCTTGTTACAGATCCAAACGAAAAATACAACAGAAAATCTAACCATGAATTAAGACAAACCATAAACATGCTTTATTCATATATTAAACAAATAATATATATCTGAATAAATTGTGCCACTCTAATACATAAATATCAAGATTAATTTCATACGAAATTCTTATATATTAATATGAGATGGCTCTGATACCAATTGTTGGGGAAAAATTAGGTTTTTAAATTTTTATAAAACCTTTTGAAGATCGCTCTCATATAATATATAAGAATTTGTATTCTAGAAATCGTACCTTGAAAATCCGAGTTAGCTTTTTCCGCTGAAGTGATTTAAGCTCCTAGATCACGATCCGCCACCACCACTCCTGTTAGATCACGATCCGTCACCACCACGCTTGTTAGATCACGAACTGTCACCAATGATCTTCCAGGTTATGACTCAGGTTCGATTTGCACTTGACGTGTGGGCGCCTTTATCACTACCAAAGCAACTAGCACGAGAAAATTTTTCTCTCAACAATAGAGAGAAAAATCTTATTCTCTGATCTGTATAAAGTGGCTTCACCTTTTTCTTTAGAGAAAATAAGCCTTATATATCTCCCTTTAGTGAAAACCCTAGGCTCACAAATAAAACTCACGTTACTTTTTATTTTATAGGGGACCCACCATGTAAAATAACATAAGACCCCTTACACATAAACTAATTAAATGGAGCCTCCCACTAAATGATATATTTAGGCTTTTACCAAATAAGTTATCTTCATGATGCGATCAATTAAATGAGTAACCCGTGATCATTTAGGAACATACAATAGTGGCTACAATTAGGCCTATAATTAAACTAGCCCAATTATTTAATTCCAAATCTACTCCACTAAAAGATTGGAACTTCCATAATTGTATGCTCGAATAATAATTAAGCCACATTGATTTCTTTCTTTTGATCATCGTTAATTAAATTGATATCTCAACTGTCCAATCAATTTAATAACATCTTATTCCTTGATCCTTACTGGTTTTCTCTAATGATCATTTTCAACATACTAAATATGTTGACACACTCTGGCTAGAGAATTCTATGATCAAGTGCCGAAAACCCATCAAGAGATGTGTTGTACAAATTCTATATTGTTAATCTATAACTCCAATACTCATAAATGCTCCCACCAAAATACCGAGTAATCTAGACTACATGTATGTGTCATGCCCATTGGTAACTCAAATGGAATAACAATTACAATCATGAAATCATAACTAACTCAAGATTAAGATTACAGTAAAATCAATGCCTATAGATTTAATAAGTCTGACAGTCATTTCAAGGTTAATTAAATCTCATATGTGATCCTATTCAATGTAGTCGTACTACATCAATAAATTCATACATGATTAAGACAAATCATTCAATGAATTTATTATATCTTTAAATAAAGTAACTTTATTTATCAATATGAACTAAATTTATTTAATCATAAGATAACTTGTATTTTATATGTGAATCCATGGTGATCACATAAATACATATAATATGATTAAATGGACTTTAATAAAAATAATGCAATTAAGATATTTGCACAAAATACCTCATTATTTTTATTAATCCGAAAAATGTTTATTACATTTAAATAAACACATATGCTTTTAAAGAGCATATTTTCCTAACCTACACAACAAGTTGTTCTCCTATTCTACGCAGCGAATAGCCCAACTAGGGCTGATGGACCTTTCTCGATGTAATATCAACATATGTTATTTTTGTATACTTGCATGCAATTTTAGAAAAGTAATTTTTATCTTATTTCTTTTATGCTATTTTTTATTTTTGAAATTAAAATTGATTTAAGGAAGTTTAGGAACCTCCCATTATCTGATTTGTACTCAACTTTCCCCAAACCACCATTAACTTCTCTTTATACGGCACTAAAACCATTTTTTTTTTTATATTGGATTATATGCCATTCACTTTCATACTTCAAATTACCTTAAGGAGCTTAAGCATTTTCTACTTTTTTGATTTGGTATGTGAATTCTTTTTAATAGTTTGGACATCTAAGAAATTTCTGATGTGGTCTCTTTGCTGATTTTATTTCTTTTATAATTGATGTATTTTTGAACCTTTTACCATTTGTTAATCACATGTTAAACTACGGTTAGTTTAATTCTCATGGATTTTAGTATTGAATAAGGGACTTAGAACTTGAGTATCAATAGAGATGAACTCATGTTGGTTTATTACTTAAAAGTTGTCTATCGATAGAGTTAAACTCCATTGATTTTGTGGTTAAAGGGACTTCTAAGCTTAATTAAATTTTCAAGAAGACAATAATATCAGGTAACGAGTTAGAAGATGAATTCTCATGTTGAGTAGCACTGCACCAAGCATCTTACCCCCGACATTTTCGAAATAGATGTCGATACATTCAGGAAAGCAGCCGGGAAAACAAATATGATTTCAGCAAACTTGGAATAAAATAATGCAGCGAATCTTTCATCTCCCAAATAAACATACATCATAAATTTAACATGATTCTGTTAGCTGCAAGTGAAAAGTTCCTTCTGAAATAAATATTAATTATGGAAATGTATTCCTAGGCTATACTATGTATGGCAATGGTAGAAATATCGATGTTTTGTCCTGTTTTATGAAAACGTAGTAGTGTCCATTACATTTTCAGGGCCAACGCAGATAACTTCAATCAGCTTATTGTAATAATGAAGTGACAAAAATGGTTAAAGCATTCATTCGTGTTAAAAATGTTTGAAATGTAATCAAACGGGAAACAATACATAGGGAAAAAAAAAGCAGAATATAATTTCAAGCACATATTAACTAGCATTTCTTGAAGACCAAACGACCAATCAGCAGGGTACTAATAATGTTACGTGCGCAATTCTTTATTAATGCCTTTTTTCTTTCTTTCCTTTTTTTTTAAATACACAAGAGTAGTAGTTTTTTTAAGAAAAATTTCCGAATCATGGTAGAAACTAGAAAGAAGGAAGAATGATCAAGAATCCATTGAACGAATCAAAATACCAAAAAATTTAAGAAAAAAAGATCGGATGAAATTTCTAAATTTCTATCACGCTGAATTTTCTTTCATTCTTCTAGACTCTGGTTCTTCTTCTCAAGTAACAAGAATAAAGGAAAGCAACGAGATTTAACGAAGAAGGTTCATCGAAGCTAAGTTTTAGAATTTGGAGGGGCGTCAAGTAAAAGAAAATATAATTTTCAACTATATAAAATTTTAAATAGAGAAGACGGGGTGTCGGGTGGACTTTGAGGAGGTGGGAGTAGCACACTTTTGTCAAAAGTCCGTTGTAAGACAGATTAGAAGATTATTATTAACTAAAGGTAACTATGACTTTTTTTGCTGTAACTTTTTAAATAGGGCTTCTTTGAGTAAATCTATAATTAATATAACTTTGTAAGTAGAGCGTTTAACAAAAAAAATCTTTTAGTGGTATAGATGTTAATAATTTACTAAATAAGTATTTTAAAAATATATCGTAAAAGAAATAAAATAAGATTGCAAAATTAAATAAAGAAAGTCTTCAGAATTTACTTTTTCTTTTTGAAAAAGAACTCTACACCTCTACTTCAAAAATTTAAAATTTGAACTTCTACATGGAGGCATTTATTGATCTGGATTCTGGAAACCAGTAACATACACATGTTCTGAATCTTTGATTTATAAGTGCATACAATTTAATGGAACAAGCATAACCTGTATCAAACACATGGCCAAGACATCTTCACAAAGCTCTGAAAGCACATGGCTCAGTGCATTTCTACAACATATGGTAGTTTTAAAATTCCCACGCAACTTCAACAAGTTGTTTCCTGACATTCCGACAAGTGAATAGCCCAACGAGGGCTGATGGACTCGAGGCCTTCATCTATGTCTTCGACGTATACCACCTTTCCTTCTTTTATTGCCAGCATGACCAGTTCCATGAATTTTTTTATCGAGGTGGTAGTAATCACCGACAAGAAATCCTTCATATTTGTGTAGCACTGCATCAAGCAACTTATCCCCAACATTTTTGAAATTGACGTCGATACCTTCAGGAAGGCGCCTGGTAAAAAAATAATATGGTTTCAGCAAACTTGGAATCTTTCATTTGCTGAATAAACATACAACATAAACATGATTTTATGAGCTGCAAGTACAAACTTCCTTCTGAAAATGAATCTTAAGCAAGTGCATCCTAGTTTATGCTGTGTTTGGCAATTTTTGAAATTTTATTTAAATGAATTCTCAAGCATGATTAGTGATCTCTTATTCTGTTTTTGTTCTGCTTTATGAAACAGACAACTGCTACATTTTTAGGATCAACTCAGAAACCTTCAGTCAGTTCTGAAGGTTTTCGTTCATGCTAACCTTTTCAGATCTGCATCCAAGTCTGGCTCTTCCTTAAATGCATCGTCAAACATAAACTTGTTCTTCAACTGATCGTCCTAATGCGGAAAAAAAATTGAAAGAATATACAACAGCAAACAAGAAAAGGAAGCCGATTATTAGAGCTATCGTAGTCTGGCTTATTAATCAGAGCATCTACTTTAACCATAACACAGATTGAACAAAGAAAGAACAGATTTTGCCAAACTTGGTATCAGCTTTATCCAAACAGCAAATACTGAAACTTGAATAAGCTCACAAATTTCTTTAATCACCACTTACCAGCACATGTTTTTAAAATGTCTATTTATAATCAGAGCTCGAGTCATGCTTCCACTGTTCTCATTGATTCCAACACATCCTTGTTTCCTCTTCAACTCCAATAGCCAGCATCATGAAAATAACAGTTCATGAAATGGATGACTGATTCGAACACGTGGGATTTGCCTCATCATTTTCAGCTGATTGAATCAGTAAAAATGGGTCTTGGTGCCGTAGTTCTTGTTGGATTTTGGAGTTGATACAACATCCAACAGGCCTGCTAGGTAAGTCTTAACAGTTTAAAGCTTTGCATCAACAAACCATTTCCTGAATCAAAATTTCAAATATTTTACATAATTGCCGGCATAAGTACTCATCGGATTTGCATTGTGATGATTGAAGGCTTGGGAGCAAGTGCATCTCCAACTTTGTCAAGCCTCTTCAGATGCTTCTCCAAATCTCTAACCAATGTTGGTATTCTTCAGTCACTAGCAAAACAAATAAAGGTCAAGTAAAATGCAAAAGGCACCTCAGATACTGCAATGACAACATATAATACAGTTGATTCTGCAAACTATAAAAGAAAGAACATCAGATACTGTGACTAACAACAAATTGAATTTCTTAAATGTGTTTTTGAATCCTCGAAAGGACAGACAAGTTAAAAGAATTGGGCAGCGTCATTCCTATCTTCTCGTCTGGAAAACACTCTGCTTCATGACATCCAAGAATGCAAAGACTTCTAAGAGAGGTAAGCCTGTGAAACCCCCACTGGATGATGTCTTATACATTTTGACATTTTCAAAATCTACTGGAGGATGGGGTGTTTAGCTAAAAGTAATGTTTTAAAAATTGAGAACCCATTTGAGATATCTTTGGGAGGTTTCAAAATGATTTTAAAGTAAAAGTTAATTTTGTGTTTTTCTCAATAATGGATACTAAAGAGTGTAGCAAATTTCTCTCTTCCGCTTTTGGATTAAGTCTCATTTATAACCGTAATATGTTGTGAAACAAGTTATAAATTAATGTAAGTTTGCCTCAGCCTTACCTCCAAAGTCGTATGCAACCACTACTATAATTTATTTTGACTAAGGAAATAACTCAAGAAGCTTTTGGGAAAATATACTTTAAAAGTATATGTGTTTATTTAATTGTAATATTTTTTCTGACTAATAAAATTAATGAGGTATTTTATTCAAATATCTTAATTGTATTAATATTTTGATCAAATTCCATTTAATCATATTATATGTATTTATGTGATCACCATGTGGATTCACGTAAGGCATAAATATGTTATCTTATGATTAAATAAATTTGGTTCAGTTGATAAATAAAGTTGGGCACTTTATTTAAGTATAATAATTCATTGAATGATTTGTCTTAATCATGTATGAATTTATTAATGTAACCACTACATTGAACGGATCATATGAGATTTAATTAACATCGATCACTTATTAAATCTATTGATTTACAATCTTAATCTTGAGTTAATTATGATTTCATGATTGTAATTGTTATTCCATTTGAGTTACCAATTTCTTGTGGTCAAGATTCCCAAGATTCTTGGTGGGAGCGATTATGAGTATTGGAGTTATGGATTAACAATATAGAATTTGTAACATCTCTTTTGCTTTGACTGATCATGTAATTCTTTTGAGTAACAACATATTTAGTATGTTGAAAATGATCATTAGAGAAAACCAATAAGTATCAAGGAACAAGATGTTATTAAATTGATTGGATAGTTGAGATATCAATTGAATTAACGATGTGATACAAAGGATTGTGTAGTAAAGAAATCAATTAGACTTGGGACAAATTATTATTCGAGCATACAATTATGGAGGTCAATTCCAATCTTTTAGTGGAGTAGATTTGGAATTAAATAATTAGGCTAGTTTAATTGTTATAGCCACTATTGTTATGTTCCCAAATGATCCCTGGTTAGCTCATTTAATTGATTGCACCACCATCGACTAATAAGTAAGATAAACTATTTGGGTCAATGTGCAAATATATATTTTTTAAGTGGAGGCTCCATTTAATTCGCTTGTGTAAGCTTATGTTATTTTACAAGGTGGGTCCCCTATAGAAAAGCAAGTAACGGAGTTTTGTTTTTGATTTTTTGGGCTTAGTTTTCCAAAGGAGATATAAAACGCTTATTTTCTCTAAAGAAAAGGAGCAAACTTTCGATCGTAGAAAAAGATTTTTCTCTATTGTTAGAAAAGTTTTCTGCGGCTAATTTTGGTAGTGATAAAAGCGCCCACACGTCCAAGTGCAGATCAAACTGAGTCATAACTTGAAGATCATTGGTGCCAGGTGTTCTAACAAGCGTGGCGGTGACGGATCGTGATCTATTGGTGAGTGATGGATCGTGATCCGAGCCTAAATCATTCCAAAATGAAAAAGCTAAATCGGATTTTGAGTATGATTTAGATTACAAATTTATATATTATAAAATCTTAAAAGGTTTTATAAAATTTAAAACCTAATTTTACCCATCGAAACTTCATCCCATACATATATCATACCACCCTCTCAAGTGATAACAAGAGTCCTCTCTCTCATGCAACTATGCTCACTCAAAAATAACAAGATCCCTTTCTTCCACACTCAGCAACCACGCTCACTCTCACTATGTCTATCTCGGTCAACATCTCACTCTCATGGTCTCTCACCACCTCGTAGATGGCACTCTCGATTAGCAAGGCGATATGGGCTTAAGGATTTGTCTGAGCATGATCTTAATTGAGATTGGAATTGTTTTGTGCTTTGTTTATATTAGTGGGTGAGGAAGATGTGGACGAGGTGTTATGAATTCAAAACTTCGAGTCCCAAAATGGTTGCGTTTTGATGGGTTGAGATTACCCACAACTCCGTGCGATCCACGGGCTCTTGACGTAAAGCGAGCACAGCATTGCTGTGTAGTTTTAGGAAACTTAAGTAAAACATGAGCTATGTGAGGAGGAATCAGTCGTTGAAGTCGTTACACGCAAACGAATACAATCCGGGTTTTCTATAGAGAGTATAAAGAGGTTGTTGAAGCAGATTCATGTGTGTGATTGAGCTTTTCGAGAGAGTTTTAGAAAGTGAGAAAGTAATCTTGTTCCTTGTAACAATCTCTGTATTTTCTCGATAAAATTCATCTTGAATCATCAATAAAGAGATTTTGTATTCTCCCATGGATGTAGATGAACTTTGTGCATAGGTGAACCGTTAAAATCTGCTTTGCATTAGTGTGTGTTTGTAGCTTGATTTGTTTCAATCTTTTGTTAAATCTCCATTAACCTAGAGCTGAGTTTCGTTTCATCATTACAACTTTCGTCAATCATTGGCTTATTTTCATCTTGAATTGTTCTTGGCAAAAGTTCTTGGCGGTGGTTTATTGCTTATAGTTATCGAGCAATCAAATCACCTACGAAGATGAGGATTGCATGAGAGAATGAGCTGCAATTGGGATGAATTTTGGACGACGAGGAAGATACTTCCAACGAACAGAAATCGTGGTGTTAAAACAACAAGTTAGAATCGAACCGAAAATTTAGAACTGAACCAAAATCAAACCAAAATTTAGAAGCCGAACTATTTCGGTTGGTCAGGTTAATTTGGTTTTGGTTTAATTTGATTTCAATTCACTATTTAAAATCGATTGGTTTTGATTAGTGGCGGTTGTACGTATGTTACCGTTTTAATTGATCATGTTTTATTTTTCAAGTGATTTTTCCTCTTTTAGTTTTTTAGTTTTTGTATATGTATAGGTTTATTTAAGAAATTATTGGATTTATAGTGGGCATGCTTTTGGAATAAAATTATCTTTTTTCATACAACAACTTATATTCTTCTCTACTTTTCATACTTTCCTTTCTAAACTAAGAAATTACCTATCATCGGTATCGAACAAGGTTGCTTTCGAAATCTGACTAGAAGTCAATCAAATCTTGAGTTTAGTAATGAGGTTCAAAAATCTTCAATCTCTTAGGTACATCACAAACCTCACATAATTGCCTCACAAATTAACCCTTTTACTGATTCACTACAGACTGTCCTCTAACAAGCCATAAAACCTTTCTCGAACTTTCCAGCCATCCCCGTACCCAAACTAAACTTTCCAAATTTCAGCGGAGATGATCCATTTGGTTGGATTAAAGTGGAATAATTCTTTGGATTGAGAATGTAGTCTAGAACAATAAATACAATTGGCATCATTATTTGGAGATTGCTACATAATTGCATAGATGGTTAATAAAATTTTGTGCCTACTCTTAGCCAAAATTTTCAAAGACAATTGTTAAGTAATAAAGAGCACCACATGTCTATTCCCACCCCTCTTAGAGGTGAATCACTTTCAATGACACGAGAAGAGCCCTGGTAAAATGCCTCATACAAACGTGGGCCTACTAGAGACGAGCATTGACCAGAGGAATGTATCAACTAGAGACATATACCGACCAGATACCCATCACCCAAAGAAGGAGGACACGATCTCACGAAAATGCGGCTTTATGGCCCCATACTAACCATCGAGAGGACATGTCATCCCATCGCGTTACCTGATTCAGTGGTTGGAGGCCTATGAAGGCCTGCCATCACCCAATAAAAGGGGGGGCATGAGGAGTAGACAGGAACGTGGGACAACAGCTATAAGAAGCTGGAAAACCGATGAAAAAAGGGATGGAAAATTGAGAGAAAAAGGAAAACTCTACCAAATTAAAACCAGATTATATTTTTTACAAGTTTTAGAAAGCATTACAAGAAACCAAACAATCCAAGTTACATAATTTTCTCGTAAAACATCTTGTGCTAACTTAAGCATCGGAGGGTTTACGCCGGTAAAACCACCGGCGTCTCTTATCTATCTCTGTGAGTGCAGGATTAGAAAGAAGGGAAAAAGGTAATTCCAACCCCTGGAGCATCCGTCAGTTCTTTGAAGGAGCAAAGGGCAATATCTATTGAATACACAAACGCGTTAGTGGAGCGATCTGCGGGGCGGCGGCGGGTTTCATCACCGATTTGGTGCAGTAATGCAGCAGGGAAATTTGGATAAAAAGCTACCATCAAGTTAGTAATCACCGAGGCAGGTGAGCGATTAGTTATGGATATGACAAGGAAGGGCGCCTTGGGGCGTAGCAATGAAGCGGTGAATCGATCACTCTCAGGAGATCGCGAATGAAAATTAGAGAGGATGATACAAGACCGAATGGACAGATGGCAAACCGGTAATCAGAAATGACTCACGAAATTATATTATATGACTTTAGGGATGGCGGAGAAGGGAGCGAGACCCTTGTGGTAGGGATGGCGTGGCGGAACCCGACTCTGAAGGCGTGGGATCGAGGAGATCCTCATTGAAGTAGACCGACCTGTGGGATACATCCAATAGAAGTCTTAGGTCGGATCCGGGGCGTGTGTGGATGAAAAGGAGATCAATCTGCATGGTAGTTAAATCAATGACCGAGGGAGTAAATGTTGACGGATCAATAATGAATGCGGCGAGGCGAGATCAAGTGGCTGCAACATCTGACATTAACCCGTGCTGGAATTGGAAGGTCTTGTGAGTAAGCGCGGTGATGGATGAGATATATAAAAGGAGAAAGCCCAGTTTAGGGTAGGAGAAAGAAGCAGAATCTTGGATGAAGAATCTCGTAATGCTCGGTAGGCGAATCATAAACACTATATTCCAAGAGATTTCCTTTCTGACCTCGAAACTCGGGAGAAGCTTTGACCCGCTAGTGCACATTGATGCTTGATGACATGGCAGACATCGAGGGCTAACAGCTATTTCTCGAGCCTTTCCAGGTGCGGTGTTCCGGTTGACACTAGAAGAGACCCGGAGGCGAGAGAATGGTATCGTAAAGCTTCTACGAGGAAGTATAAGGGATCTGACGAGATATATACGAAGGGATTGGCAATTGTTTGTTGAGTGTTAGAAAATGCGTATTTATAAAGGAGAAAATGGTCGTTTCGTTTCATGTCTTCTTAACAACCACTTACTTTTATGTATTTAAACCCAACATTCTGTAATTTAATTCGTGTGTTTTTATTTTAATCAAAATTATTTTATGTATTTTAGGAATTATCACGGTCAAACTTTCCGCGATAAGCGAAGGGTCGGATAAATGAAAGCAGACGACATCATTTTTGAGCTTAGGGCTGGTCGAAAATCTTAGGAGGGCGTAAAAGAAAAATAAATGTACTTATTCACGTATACGGTTACTTTTATTCACATATGCGGAGTCTTGGTCTCGTTCTTTATTCACTGACATTGTTCAGCATGGGCGGATCGATATTAGCGTGCATTGGAATGATGTGGCGTGTGATGAGGTGTCCGCGATCTGTTGGACTAAAATTATATTTGTTGATCGATGGCGTGGCGGCATATCGGTCAGATGGATAAAAATCTCATGTACGGTACATCTGACCTGCAGGATCATTTTCCTAATGCGTCACTTTGTTCACGCGGGTTAAAGCGTATTCTGTTCAAAATTAGCGTGGTCAAACGTTATTCAGCGGGCTTTGTTATTGATGTGATCGTGGCGTCTGGCGTCAATTGTTTTTAATCAGTAAATACTTGATTTACTTTCGATGTATACATAAAGGGGCCTCTCCCACTAATTTGATATCTAAATCCATTTTGGACTCCATTTTAAATTCTCTCTCCATCTTGTATTTTCTCACGTGTTTAATAAATTTCCATTTGCCTGGATTCGATTATGAGTGGTAATTTTCTTTCGAGAAACTTGGGTTGAAGGTGAAGTACTCAACGTGACGTGGCAGCCATAATAAGAACTTTATTTGGTAGAATTATTTTCTCTTCCTAGTTTTGTGGATGTTTGACTTACCGATTGACCAATATCTAGTCTTGTCTGAATCTTAGCCTTGGTTAGTTGCAAACTCTCTAGTGATTATTATTATTTGTACGATAAATACTAGTATTGATTAGGCGTGGTTAATGAGGTGTGGATTACTCCCCATAAATGAGTTTAATTAGTATTAATAAGGAATATTTATGTGATGCATTGTTGTCGGATCAGAGATACTCTGCGTCGTTTCGATAGAATTCTTCAAATTATTTTTCGCCGTTTTAATTTGATTTTTTGAGGGATAATCTGTGAATCGACTTCCGCATGGTCAACCACCCGTTCTGAAAATCAATTACATCTTGCAATTAAAATCCAGCTCACCATTGTGTGATGAAGCACTGGAATTACCATTGATCTATACTATTCTGATAGATTGGGCGTGGCCACTGCGAGTTCATTAAAATTTACTGTATTTGTTAGATAATCGGTAGGCCCAGGATAGATATGATGGATTTGATGGGATGAAAGCGGAGGAGAACACGAATCCCGGCGAGTTTTGTGAAAGATACCGTCGGGCCGTGCTTGATGCAGGGAGCTTCCAGTCATCACTGCGAGCGTTAAGGGATTAAAGGGGTGTAGAATAGGCGATTATATCGTCTGTACAAACTTGTGAAGTCCGTCGTTGAAATATTCAGCAGAATATGAGCTGCAAAGAGAGACATGAAGATTGAAGAACCTGGCGGGGAGAAATGATCAGGAAAAGCGAGTGGAAATCGCTAGTGATGTGTGGAATGTCAATTTGGTCTCTTATCCATGGCTCGAGAGACCATAACGGCTCAACCTTGGTGAGCTCGACCTCCGCCCTCGTTCCCAGTGGCAGCGAGAATTGAGCGATTAGTCGCCCTTGTATCGGCGCTCCCGAGTCTTTAAATATAAGAGCTTAAGAACATTGATCAAATTTGGTCAATGAACCATTCTCTCTGATACCTGACTTTCAGACGATACCGATGTTGAGCAGGTCAGTGATTGACCAAAGCTTGGGCGTACAAGCAATTACACCCACTTTGAAAGTCTCATGGAGGTTGTATGGAGAATCGAGGCGATGCACTGCTGTGCACGCCACCTTTATATGAAACCATTTCGTAGGCGTGATAAACGGTCACAATAAATTCGACACTTTCATGATCTATCGTGATATAATGACTTGTTGAAGACTCAGTGGAAGATTTGGTGAACCCGATATTTGGATGAGTATGTAGATGGGTATCCCCGTCATTGAATCCTGATATCTGTTTGGGTGATGGAGTTGAAAGACTGGGCGAAACGGTAAATATTGGTGATGAGGGGGAGGGCGGCGTTAGGTTTGGAGACTCAACGAACCGCGAAAGAATTATAGAATGCGGCTTTGACCGTGACAAGAGGTACTTTTCAACTTATCGGCGACCAGAGGGTGAAAGTAAGACAAGTTCCCATTATGTGAATGACGAATGATAATGAAGAGGGCATTTTATACCCCGTGAGAGAGGATGCCTTGGTGGTTAAAGTAATAGTGGCGGGTAAGGAATTAGCCGCAGAATATTGAAAGTGGATATAAAGCATTTCGGTCGACATACTGCCATTTAAAAGTCATTACTGAATGATATGGGATTCTGATTTGAAATTAGATGAGCTGACGAACACATCCGCTTAAAGGGATTTGGAGGAAGACAGTTGACCTCTATGGGGATCGTAGAAATATGATTCTGCGTGGGAATGAAAGCCGTCTAAAGACAATTATCTTTGGACCCGTAGTGGTGGAAGAAAAACCCCTACCCGGATAATCTTTGGGCGACCTTTTATGAGAGCAAGCTAATACGTATATCCACGCGTTATCTAGCATTGAAATCTGAGTCATGAGCGGGTTGGGCGTAGTAAAGGTGACGAGAGAATAAGCAAAAGGGGAGTTGTTCATAGCACTTAGCATTGATAGCGGAGGCGGCCCCATATTACTCTCTGGATATGCACTTAGAGATTAGAAGAGATGCGTCAAGAGCACATTAGAAAGCTGGAGGAGATTTTTGAGCAAGAATAACCCGAAGGTGATTAAGATGAATTAGAGAGGATTAGGTGTGAAGCGATATGCAAGGTAATTTGATGAAATTTGGTGGGGGGTGATAGTCCGAATGCGGATATATTTGCACAGTCTCGTGAGGACATCACTGAGAATTGATAGGGGTAGCTTACCACAGAAGTTAGCAATTAAGAAAGGCGAGGTGATGCGAAGAAAAGGAGGTGCTTTTAACTAGGAAATGTCTGAGGCCGTAAATGCTTTAGAGGTGGAGAAAATTTGGGCTGAAGGATTTATAAGGGAGGCTAAATATGCGGAGTGGATTTCTAATGTAGTGCTGGTAAAAAAGGCCAATGGGAAATGGAGAATGTGTGTGGATTTCACAGACCTTAATATGGCATGCCCAAATGACAGCTTTCCCCTACCTAAAATAGATCAGTTGGTGGACTCAACGGCAGGTCATAGTCTGCTTAGCTTCATGGATGCCTTTTCGGGATACAACCAGATACCCATGAACGAGCAAGATGAGGAGAGTACCACCTTTATAACTAACATGGGTTTATTTTTGCTTTCTGGTGATGCCTTTTGGCACGAAAACCACAGGGGAGCTACGTGCTCGAAGGTTGGTGAATAAGATTTTTCGAAACCAGCGATGTTCGGTCAGATCTTAGCTGGAGGTATCGTGGATGATATGATACAAGGTCGAGCAGAAGGATCATGTGAAGCATTTGGAAGAGACTTTTGAACTGCTAAGGAAGTATCAGATGAAGCTGAATCCGGAAAAGTGTGCATTTGGAGTTAGCGCGGGTAAATTTTTGGGGTTCATGGTGAGCCATCGAGGGATTGAGGCCAACCCGGAAAAATGCGAGGCCGATATGAAAAATAGAAGTCCCGGACCCGATTAAGGATGTAGTCTTCTGGAAGTTAGCAGCATTGAACCGTTTCATCTCGCGAGCCACAGATAAATGTCACCATTTCTTCCAAATCATGGGTGAAGGAAAATGGGTGGAGCGTTAGGAGAATGTGAGGAAGCGTTAGTGAAGGAATATCGCCTTGCGCCTTGTACTATCAACTCCTGGAGAAGGTGACCAGATGTATTTGTACTTGGCGGTCTTTAAATGGGCTACCAGCTCGGTATTAGTCAGAGAAGAGGAAGGAAAGCAGCACCCTGTGTACTACACTATCCTACAAACCCCGAGAAGCAATCAAAGCCCAAGCCCTGACCGATTTTATGGTTGACCGTGTTAAATTAGGGGAGGAAATTTGGGAGAACAACCCGGTGAAGCGGGGGGTGTGGCTATTAATAATTGATGGGTGGCGTAGTAAAAGCGAGGTCTGGAGGCGAGGGAATTATGTCTGACGAGGGCCGATGTATCTTATGCGATTGAAATTTAGAATTCAGCTTGAATAACCAGTGAATATAGAAGCTTTCATCATTTGGTGGGGTTTGCCGCATACTTCTGACAAGGATAGAAATAAAGCCGGAATTCCGATTAATCATAATGTCGGCTCGATGATCAATTAAATGGGGAAGAGAAGATGGGGCTTTATTTGAAGAAGGCAAAACAGATGGTTGAGCTCTTCCAAGAGATAGAAATCATGAGATATCTAAGATGAATTACCGGCGGTCAGTAATTGAGAATAGCGCGATTGCAGATCAAAATTACCCAGTGATTCAGCTAAAAATTGAATCTCGTCAGCGTAGGGAGGCGAAATGTCTGGTGAGCATCGAAAAATCTGGATGGACTCGTTTCTATTATACATTCGTGAGGGCATCTTACCAGAGGACAGGAAGCAAGCAAGAAAGTTGAAATGTCGGTGACCAAGGTATCTGTTACTACGATGGGGTACTCTAGCCCGATGATTCCAGCTACCCTTTTGAGATGCTTGGATGTGAAATTATGTGTTGAGGGAAATTAATGAAGGAATGTCTGTGTGACCCACTCGGGGCGAGAACTTTGACTTTGAGGTGTGAGGGTACTTCACAGCCCGACCATGCATCGGGATCTCTGAAGGGATGTAAAAACTATAAAGTCAGCGAGCTTCCAGTCCTGCTTCGGCCAGAAGGTTAACCACTATGTCGTCCCATGGCCTTTTGCCCGATTAAATTGACTGGTGTGATACTGAGGCGGGAAGTAATACATGCAATTGTGGCTATAGACTCTTACGCTGAATATGAGTAAGTAAGGGTCTCGGTCGAATCCACGGAGAAAGATAGCAGTTTTGTTTGGAAGAATATCATGCGCAGATATGGGAATCACCATTGCGGCCATTACGGACAATGGAGCAGTTTGACAATCACAACGAAATTTTGCCAAAATTTAGGGTGGACTACGAAGTTTTGTACCCGGCACACCGAGGCAAATGGGCAGGTGGAAGCGATAATAGTAATAAAAACTCTTGAAAACGGTATGAAAAAAAAAAGGAGCTTTGGTCGACGAGGTTATAGGAGTGTTGTGGGCTACCGGATAACCCAGCAAAATAGCCCGCAGGGCTCCGTTTACTTTAACTTCGGTCATGAAATGATAATCCGGCAAAATTAGGGGTGGGGGCATATCCAGTTGAGTATTCCAACCGAAACAAAATAGCGGAATCTGTGGCTGAACTGCTTGGAAAAAAATAGAAGAGGGCATCAGCGATGAATGCCGTGAAAGGATCATGCGTTCTCTGTAAAATGTTAGCGTAGAGCCGGTTCCGAGCAAGGGTGGGTATTTAGAAGAAGTGAACCAACGCCTGAGATCCTAATCATGGTGTTCTTGGCGATGGGAGGGCCCATCTGAGTGAATATGAATAATGGCCCAGGCGTACAAAAGTATTTGTGGCTTTAGAGATAGGCGAGGCATTATGAAAAGATCATGGGCAGCTAAGCGCGAAGAAATACTTCCGATGCAAGCAAGCGCCTTACCAAGTTTTTATTCCGATAAGTTATTTATGTTAAAAACATGATGGTGTAGGTGCTGCAGGTAGAAAGAAGCAGAATCGGATTAACCTTAGCAATACGTAATA
>JAUJEN010000344.1:0-66813 GCA_030448925.1 Citrus cavaleriei
GTGTTAAAAATAGGTTGCTGGCAAGCCGCTACTAGTAACAACTACCAAGGCCGGGCGCTAAGTTCGCTCCAGCGCGAAAAAGTGCCACAAACGCAAAGTGGGTTATGGCTCGGGGGTGGGCTGGCTCCACTTTCGTCCGCCGGACTCAGAATGCCGTGAGAGTTTGCGAGGTGCTTCCGTGAGTTGTAATTAGGCCGCGGCAAAGTTGCCTAAAAATAACCGCCAAGGCCGGGCAACAAGCTCGCCTGCAGGAAAAAAGTACACAAAAACGCGGGCTATGCAAACGCCTTTTAAAGCGGTTGGCCAACTTGCCCGGCCGGACTCGAATGCCGCCAGAGACTTTGCGTAGGGGCCTCGTGCCAAAAATAGACGGGCAAGCCGCTTAAAATAACAGGCCGCGTCAAGCCGGCAAGTTCGCTCATAGCTGAAAAAGGCCACAAAACGGTGGCTTATAGTGCCTCATGGGTTAATAACTTCGTCCACCGGGTCTCGAATGCCGCGAAGACTTGGCGAGGCCTGTGCCAAAAAAATAGGTCAGCGTCAAAGTCGCCACGAAAAATAACCGTCAAGGTCGGGCGCTAAGTTTGTCCAAGTGAAAAAGGCTCCAAAAACAAAGCGGCTATAGCTTGGGCGGGACTGCCACCGTCTCATAGGATCAATGCTACGAGAAGTTGCGTGAGGGGCCTGCAAAAGCAAAAAATAGACGCGGACAATGCCGCCGCTTAAAAATAATTCTCAAGGTCAAGGCCAAGTTCGCTCAAAGGAAAAAGGCTACAAAACCCAAGGGCTATAGCTCGGGGCGGCAGGCTAACTGCTCCGGCCGGATCGAATGCTGTGAGACTTTGCGGTAGGGCTCCTTGCGGAAGCAAAATAGTTTTGTGCAAAGCCGAAGCCTAAAAATAATCATCAAGGTCAAATGTTCGGCTCCAAATGAAAATACAAAACATGGCTATAGCTCTCGTATAATAACCGTCTACCGGACTCGAATAATCATGATTTCGTAAGGCTCAGAAGCAAAAAATAGGCGTAGCAAGCGAGTCTAAGAATAATCGGCCGCCAAGCCGTCTAAAATGAAAAAGGCTACAAAAAAGCGTCTATAGCCTTTGGGTGGTTGACGACTATTACCGGTTGCCAAATGTCACACTTATGTAGGGCCTGGTGGTACCAAAAAATAGGCCGAGGGTAAAGCTGCTACCAAAAATAACTGGACCGAAGGTCAAGCGCCAAGTTCGTCCAAATTTAAAAAGGCCACAAAAACGGGCGGCTATAGCTCGGGGTGAGGGCTGGCCAACTTCGTCCCCCGGACTCGGAATGCCGCGAGACTTTACGAGGGGCCTCCATGCGCCAAAAATAGGCCATGACCAAAGCCGCGCCCAAAAATAACCACCAAGGTCGAGGCTGTTCTTCGCGAAAAAAAGGCCACAAAACGCAGCGGCTATGTACTTTGGAAGCGGCTACTAACTCGGCCCGTCGACTTCGGACGTCAGCGAGATTCTGCTAGGGCCTTCGGTAAACAAAATAGGCCGCCGCAAAGTCACAATAAAAAATAACCGCCTGGCCGGAGCAACAAACGCCCGCCAATAAAGTTCTAAAAACGGGCGACAGTCGGAAGGGCCGGCAAATTATCTGGACTCGAATGCCGCGAGACTTTTACGAGGGGCGCTTGTGGTGTTGAAAATAATAGGTCATGGGCAAAGCTGCTACGCAAAAATAACCGTCAAGGCCTGGGCCAAGTTCGGCTCCGGCCGAAAGGCAAAACGGGCGGATATAAATTGGGGCGGTTACGAGATGTCTTCGCCGACGCGAATGCCAGACTTTGCGAGGGGCCCCTGCAGGCTGAAAAAAAATAGGTCATGGCAAAGCTGGCCAGTACAATCTGCCCGAAGGCCGGGCACCAAGTTCGGCCCAGCGAAAAGCACAAAAACGGGTGGGCGGCAGTTCTTTGGGGGCGGCTGGCCAATCATCCGCTGGACCGAAGGTCACAGACTTACGTAGGCGGCTCAGAAGCAAAAAATAGTCGCTGCAAAGCTGCCGCTTAAAAATAACCGCCCGCGTCGGGCGCCAAGTTTGTCCAGCGGGAAAAGGCCACAAAACGCGGCTAGCTCGGGGCGGGTTGGTCAACTTCGTCTGCCGACCTGACGCCGTGAGACTTTTCCGGCGTCTCCGTAGTTAACGGTCATGGGCAAGCCGCCAAAAATAATCGCCACAGGCCGCGCGCATGTTCGCCCAGCGAAAAGGCTAAAAACGGTGGCTTGCGGCTCAGCGGTGGGTTACCAACATCGCTTTCTTTCCGCCGCACTCGGAATGCCACGCAGACGCCAGCGTGAGGGGCCCAGCCTAAAAATAGGCCGCAGTACGCCGCTACTAAAAATAACCGCCCGGCCGGGGCAACGTTCGTCCAGCGAAAAAGGCCACAAAACGGGGTTATAGCCTTCGCGGTGGGCTAGCCACCCCGCCCGCTGACTCGAATGCCACGCAGATGCTATGGCGGCGGCCCGCAGCAAAATAGGCCGCGGCAAAAGACGCCGCCGAAAAATAACCGCCCGGTGCCGCCGGGGCGCAAGTTCGGCCCAGCGGAAAAAGGCCATGTGGTGGCTATAGCCTGGGGGTGGGCCACACCGCCGCCGACTGGAAGCCACGACGCTGCGAGGCCTCCACACAAAATAAGCCATGGCCAAAGCCGCTTTTAAAAATAACTTCTACCAAGGCCGGGGCACCATGTTCGCCCAATGAAAGCTACAAAAACGGGTGCACAGGCTCATGGGTTCGGCCACCGCCGACCGAATGTCATGAGATTCTCATGTAGGGCCTCTGTAGCAAAATAGGCCGTACAAAGCTGCTACCAAAATAATTCTCAAGGCCTGGGCGCCCAAAGTCGCCCAAATGAAAAGGCTACAAAACTGGTGGGGTTATAGCCTGGGGTGTGCTGCTCAACGACGCCGACTCGAATGCCGTGAGACTTTGGCGAGGGGCCTTCAGAGCCAAAAAAAGGCCGCCGGTGCCGAAGCGAAAATAACCGCCTGGTCACGCCAAGTTCGCCCAGGCCGAAAAAGCACACAAAAACGGTAGTTTCTAACCTGGGGTACACAACCGGTCTGCTGGACTAGGAATGCGGCGACTTTTTCGAGGGGCCTGCAGCTATAAAAATATGTCACGGGCAAAGCCGCGCCTAAAATAACTGCCCGAAGGCCGGGCGCTATCATTCGCGAAATGGCCATAAAAACGGTGGCTATAGCCTGGGGTGGGGCTGGCACCGTCTGGCTGACTCGGAATCGAGAGAGTTTGCGAAGCTTCGTGGTGCCAAAATAGGTCAGGCAAAGCCGCGTTAAAAAATAACCGCCCAAGGCCGGGGCGCCCCGTTCGGCCAGCGGAACAAGGCCACAAAAATGGGTGGGTTATGCATTGGGGTGGGCTGGCGTACCATCTCACGACTGGAATGCCGCATGATTCTTACGAGGGCTCATGTGCCAAAAATAGTCGGTGGGAAACTCAAGGCCAAAAATAACTGCCTCAAGGCCGGGCGCCGCAAGTTTGTCCAGTGAAAAAGGCCACAAGAACGGGTGGCTAGGCCTGGGGCGGTTGGTCAATCTCTCGCCGCATCGCTGTAACGTCGCGAGACTTTACAGGTGCCCGCGGTGCCGTGGCTGGGTCATGGGTGGTAAAGCTACTTCAAAAATAACCGCTCGAAGGTCGGGCGCCAAGTTCAAGCGAAAAGGCAACAAAACGTGGGTGGGCTATAGCTCTAAAGGGTCATTAACCGTCTCTACCGGACTCGTAATGCCGAGAGACTTTGCGAGGGGCCTATGTGGCAAAACCAGCCGGGCAAAGCCGCACCTGTAAAATAATCACCGCAAACGCCGGGATGCCAAATTCTCCCAGCGAAAAGGCCACAAAACGGTGGGCTATAGCCTGGAGGGTGGGCTGCCAACTTCGTCTACCGACTCGAATACCGCGAGACTTTGGCGGGGCCTCGCAGGTAAAAATAGGCCGTGGGCTGCCGCTACCAAAAAAATAATCTCCCAAAGGCCGGGCTTAAAGTCGCCCAGCCAAAAAGGCCATTAAAACGGTGGCTATAAATTGGGGTGGGTTGGCCAACTTCGTCATTGACTTAATGCCAGATTCTTGCGAGGGGCCTCCGTGTGCTAAAAATAGGCCGTGGGTAGAGCCGAGCCCAAAAATTACCGCCCGAAGGCCGGGGCGCCAAGTTCGTCCAGCGGAAAAAGGCCACAAAAACGGGTGGGCTCTAACCTTGGGGGGTGGGGCTGGCCAACTTCGGGTCTGGACCAGGGAATGCGGGCGGACTTTTCGAGGGGCTCATGTGCCAGTGGCTGGCGACGCGGCAAAACCGCGCCTAAAAATAACCGTCACCAAGGCCGGGCGCCACTGACCAGCGCGAAAAAGCACAAACGGGTGGGCTATAGCTCGGGGTGTGGCTGGCCAACTCGTCCGACGATCTTTCGGAATGTCACAGTTTTGCGACGCGCCTGCAGGTCAGTGGCCAGGTCATGGGGGCAAAGCCGCCGCCTAAAAATAACCGCCCAAGGCCGGGTCTCAAGTTCACAGCGAAAAAGGCCAATAAAATGGTGAAGTAGCCCTCCGGGGTGGCTGGGCCAACTTCGTCCGGGCCGGACTCTAATGCCGCGAGACTTTGCGTAGGGGCTCGCTGTTAAAAGGCCGCAGGACAAAGCCGCCGCCTAAAATAACCGCCGAAAGTCGGGCGCCTAGTTCGCCTTTGCGAAAAGGCCGCAAAACGGTGGGTTACAGTCTGGGGTGGGCGCCAACTTCGTCACCGGACTCGGAATGCGCGATTTGCTGGCGTAGGGGCCTGCCAAAATAACCGGGCTGGGCGCCCGGACGCCAAGTTCGCTCCAGCGGAAAGGCTACAAACGGTGGCTACAGTTTGGGTAAGGGCTACCACCGACTCGGAATGCCGGAGACTTAGGCGGGCTCGGTGTTGCGTGTGGCCAGATCAAGGGCAAGCCGCCGCTTAAAAATAACCGCTCAAGGCCGGGTCTTCAAGTTCGCCCAGCGGAAAGGCCATGCCGGTGGGCTATATTTCGGGGCGGAGCCAACTTCGCCCGCCGACTGGAATTTCGCGACTTGTTAGGCCTGCTGTTAAAAATAGTTTGAGACAAAGCCGCTACCAAAAATAAATTCAACCGTAAGTCGGGCGCGCCAGTTCGCCTTTGCGAAAAAGGCCGCAAAAAACGGGTGGGCTATAGCCTTGTGTGGCTGGCTAACCGCCCGGGCCGGACTCGAATGTTGCCGACTTCATGTAGGGGCCTGTAGCCAAAATAGGCCACGGGAAAAAGCCACGCCCAAAATAACCGCTCAAGGCTGGACGCCGTTCGGCCCAGCGAAAAAGGCCAAAACGGTGGTTATAGCCTTTGGGGTTGGTTGGCCAACTTCGTCCTGGGCCGATCAATGCCGCGAGACTTTGCGAGGGGCCTCCGGTGGTGCTGTAATAGGGCTGCAGCAAAGCCGGGCACCAAAATAACTCAAGGCTGGGGGAGCTAAGTTCGCTCCAGCGGAAAAACAAAACGGGTGGGCTATAGCCTGGGGGTGGGGCTGGCTGATTGGCCCGCCGACTCGAATGCCGCAAGACTTTTCGATGGGCCTCTGTGTTAAAAATAGTCATGGGACAAAGAAAGCGCCCAAAAAAAAAAATAACTGCTCAGTGTCAAGCCAAGTTCGTCTAAAGGGAAAGGCCACAAAACGGGTGGCCTATAGTTTTGGGAGTGAAAGGCCAACTGCCCGGCCGACTGGAATGCCATGAGACTCTTGCGAGGCCTCCGTGGTGCCGTGGGCCAGGCTGGAAAAGCCACACCAAAAATAATCACCAAGGTTGGGGTGCCAAGTTCGCCCAGCCGAAAAGTCTGCTGCCAAAATGGCAGGGCTATAGCCTGTGGGTTCACACCCTGTCCGCTGACCCGGAATGCCGCGAGACTTTTTGTAAGGGGCCTCAGTGTTAAAAATAGGCCGGGCAAACAAGGCTTCAAAAATAACCGCTCATGGCCGGGCGCCAAGTTCGGCCACGGAAAAAGTCCACAAAAATGGTGGGGTTATGCCTTGGGGGGTGGGGTTGGCCAATCTCTGGTCATTGGACCTGAAGCCGTGAGACTTTGCGAGGGGCCTGCAGCCAAAAAATAGGTCAAGGGAAGCCGCTACTTCTGGGTAACAATCACCAAGGCTGGGGCTGTTCGCCCAGCGAAAAGTCCAAAATGGGTGGGCTTATAGCCTGGGGTGGGTTCACAACTTCGTCATGGACTCGGAATGCCGCCGGAGAGTTTGTGAGGGCCTGCGGTAAAAATAGGTCATGGGCAAGCCGTCAAAAATACCGCCTGATGGCCGGGGCACCACGTTCTTCCAGCGAAAAAAGGCCACAAAAACGGGTGGGTTATAGCCTTGGGGTGTGGGGCTGGCTAATTTCGTCCGGCGGACTCGAAAAAGCCGCGAGACTTTAGCGGGGCCTCCGTAGCCGTGGGCTAGGTCATGGCAAAGCCGCCGCCTAAAATAACCTGGCGGCCGGGCACCAAGTTCACGAAAAAAGGCCAAAAACGGTGGGCTATAGCCCGTGGTGGCTGGCCAACTCGTCTCGCCGACGCGGGAATGCCGCTGGACTTTGCGGTAGGGCCTGCAGCGTAAAAATAGGTCACACAAGAAAGCTATGTCCAAAATAACCGCCGGCCGGGGCGCCAAGTTCGTCTGGCGAAAGCGCCACAAAAACGGAAAAGAGATACTGGGGTGGGTTGGCCAATCAACCGGCCGATCGGAATGTCATGACTCATAGGGGCCTCTAAAAGGTGGCCGTCATGACAAAGCCGCGCCCAAAAAATAACTGCCTGAAGGCCGTGGCGCCAAGTTCGTCCTGCGAAAAAGGCCACAAAACGGGTGGCTTCCAGGCCTTGGGGAGTGGTGCTGGCCAATCCGCCGGACTCGAACGCCGTGACTTGGCGAGGGGCCTGTGCCAAAAATAGGTCAGCGAAAAGCTGCTGCTCAAAAAATAATCACCAAGGTTGCCGGGGCGCCAAAGTTCAGCGTGAAAAAGTCCACAAAATGGGTGGGCTATAGCCTTTGGGGTGTGGGATTCACAATTTCACCGCGGACCTCGAATGCCGCGAGACTTGTAAGGGGCCTCCGGTGCCAAAATAGCCGCGGGCAAAGCCGCCGCCTGAAAAATAACCGGGCCCGGGCTGGGGCGCCAAGTTCACAGCGGAAAAGTCCACAAAATGTGGGCAGGGGCTATAGCCTGGGGGTGGGCGGTCTGGCCAGCTTCGTCCGCCGACCTCGGACGCCGCGAGAGTTTGTGAGGGCCTGTGTAAAATAGCCGCGGCAAAGCCGCCGCCCCAAAATAACCGCCTGGCTGGCCGGGCACCAAGTTCGCCCAGCGAAACGGCCACAAAACGGTGTTGCAGCCTTTGGGGGTGGGCGGCCACCTACGTCCGCCGGACTCGGAAAGCCGCGAGACTTTAGGCGTGGCCTCCGTGCTAAAAATAGGTCAAGGCAAAGCCGCCGCCTAAAAAATAACTGGCGGCCGGGAAGCCAGGCGTGTTCGGGCCCGCCGCCACAAAAACGGTGGGCTATAGCCTTGGGGGTGGGGGCTGCGTAACTTCAGGCGACGGATCAGGAATGTCACGAGACTTCACGAAAATTGGGTAGCCAAAAAATAGGCCGCGACAAAGTCACTTCAAAATAACAGCCCCAAGGCCGGGTCTCAAGTTCAGCGGAAAGGCCACAAAATGGTGGGCTGCAGCCTGGGTGCGGGTTGGCTACCGTCTGGCCGGACTGAATGCCGCAGATACGCGGCGGCCTCCGCCAAAATAGGCCGCAGACAAAGCCGCCAAAATAACCGCTTAAAGTCGGGCGCCTAATTGCCTTGGCGGAAAAAGCTACAAAACGGGTGTGGCCAGGCAGTTTGGGGGTGGGGCTGGCCACTGCCCGCCGGACGCTGGAATGCCGCGACTTCGCGTAGGGCCTGCGGTGCCGTAATAGCCGCGCAGCTATGCGTTCAAAAATAAATCACCAGGCCGGGCGCCAAGTTCGCCCAGCGAAAAAGGCCACAAAAACGGCGGGGACAGCCTGGGGGTGGGCTGGTCAACTTCGGCCTCGCCGACTTAATGTTTACGAGACTTTGGCGTAGGGGCCCGGTAAAGCAATAGGGCCGAAAGCCGCTACCAAAATAACCAATTAACGTCATGCTGTTCGTCTAGCCACGGAAACGCCAAAAACGGGTGGTTTATAGCCTTTGGGTGGTGGCTGGCTAACTTCGTCTTCGCCGACCTCGAATGCCGCGACTTTTGTGAGGCCTGGTGCTAAAATACGCCGCCGGGCAACGCCGCCTAAAAATAACCACCAAGGCTGGGCTACCGTTCGCCCAGCGGAAAAGTGCCACAAAAAGGTGGGGTTACAGCCTTGGGAAGGCTAACTTTCGCGCGCAGGACTCGGAATGCCGCGAGACTTTGCGAGGGGCCTCCGTGTGCCAAAAATAGGCTGCGGACAAAGCCGCGCCCAAAAATAACCGCCCGAAGGCCGGGGCGCCAAGTTCGTCCAGCGGAAAAAGGCCACAAACACGGGTGGGCTATAGCTTCAGGTGGAAGCAACTTCGCCCGCTTACCGGAATGCCGCGAGACTTTGGCGTAGGGGGCCTCTGTGGTGTTAAAATAGTCAAGCCGCGGTCAAAGCCAAGGCTACTAAAATAACCGCCCAAAGGCCGGGTTCAAGTTCGCCCAGCGAAAAAGCCACAAAACGCAAAAAGCCGCTTATAGCTCAGCGGGCTGGCTGGGTTCTCGCTGCTGACAATGTCGGATGATTAAGAGCAAAAATAGGGTCATGGGCAAAGGCCTAAAAATAACCGGCCTGGCGGCCGGGCCCAAGTTCCAGCGTGAAAGGCAGTGGCTGGTTGCAGCTTGGGGGGAAGGGCCAATCCCCGGGCCACTGCACTGGACCATGACTTTCGTCTGCTTGCCATAGGCTTCACGGCAAAAGAAGCCAAGCAAAGGTACAAAATACGCACTCAAGACCGGGCTCGTTCGCCCAACTAAAAGGCCATAAAGAAGAGGTATAGCCTTGGGGTGGGTTACAACTGTCTCTGCCAGACTTCAATGGCTAATCCGCGAGATCCATGAGGCGCTGCCAAAAAAGGCCGAGACAAAAGTTACTTAAAATAACTGCCCGGAAACCGGTAGTTCGTCTTTATCTGGCCTTTGCGGAAAAGGCCAAAACGGCAGGGCTATAGCCTTGGGGGCGGGCTTGGCTAACTGGCCCGCTGGAATTTACCGCCGGTGAGACTTTGCGAGGTTGTGCTGAAAATAGGTCATGGTCAAAGCCGCGCCAGCATTATCAAAGTACGCATTAGTTCAAGAAAAAGGTCACAAAAGCGGTGGGCCAGCCGGGGGTGGCTGGTCAAACCCCTGCTCACCAGACCGAAATGCCGGAGACTTTGCGGTAGGCCTGTGGTGTTAAAAATAGTCATGGACAAAAGCGCCAAAAGAACCGGCGCCAAGTTCGTCTTACTCAAAAGGCCAAAACGGGTCTATAAATGGCCAACACCGCCGGACTCGGAATGCGGCAAAGACTTCATGTAGGCCTGCAGTTAAAACATTGGGCAAAGCCACGCTTAAAATAGCACCAAGCGTCACGCCAAGTTCGCCCAGCGAAAAACCACAAAACCTGCGTCATAAATTAAAGGGAAGTCTGGCCCACTTGTTCATGGACTCGAATGCTGCCACTTCATGTAGGGCCTGTAGCCAAAATAGGCTCGAAAAGCAAGCCAAAACCAACTGCCGCCCGGGCCGCCGTTCGCCCAGCGAAAGCGAAAACGCGGTGGCCATAGCTCAGGGGGGTGGCTTAACTTTGTCCGGGCCGGACTCGGGAATGCCGCGAGACTATGCTGGGCCGCCTGCACTTGCTGGGCCAGGCCGCCGGGCAAAATACGTTTAAAACGGACCGCATCGGGCGGCCGGGTCTCAAGTTCGTGCGGAAAAGTGCCACAAAACAGTGGGCTATACCGCTTGCGGCCTAACCGCTAACCCGCGCATTTTCAATTCCATGATTACAGGGGACCTGTTACCAAAATAGCTGCCGCAAAGCGCGACAACATTGCTTCACCTGGCACCAAGGGGCGCAAGTTTGTGTTCGTCTGGAAAGCGTCAGCAGGGGCCAGGCCTCAAAGGGGTTGGCCAATCTTGTGCGCCGACCTGAAGTCACAGACTTTGGCGACTCACATTAAAATAAAGCTGCAGTATTAAAAGTTGGCGACTAATAATAACCACCCGGTGCTCAACAAGTTCGTCATGAAAAAAGGCCAGGGCTATTATGCCTTGGGTGGGCTGGCAGTTTTGACTGGACTTAATGTCGCGAGACATCATGTAGGGACCTGCAGGTATGTAAAAATAAATGGCGAGACAAAGCCATACCAAAAATAAACCGCTCAAGGCCGGGGCGCTAAAACACCACGGAAAAAGGCCATAAAACGGGTGGGTAGCTTTTGGGGTGGGTTGGCTACAATCAACTGGC
This sequence comes from Citrus cavaleriei, assembly GCA_030448925.1. Lineage (NCBI taxonomy): Eukaryota > Viridiplantae > Streptophyta > Magnoliopsida > Sapindales > Rutaceae > Citrus > Citrus cavaleriei. Next base: position 10,516 of record JAUJEN010000344.1, read on the forward strand.
CGACACCTAATGTCAGCGGGACTATGGTCAACGGTGCTAAAATAGGCCACGGGCAAAGGTATTTACAAAAATAACAGGCCCAGGGCGCCAAGTCACGCAGCTTAAAAAGGCCACAAAACGGGTGGGTTATAGCCTTTGTGGTGTGAAGGCGACTTGTCCTGGCCGACCGCAGAATGCCGCCGCGAGATTTTGCAAGGGCCTCGGTTTGCTGCAATAGGCTCAGGGGAAAGCTACCGCCTAAAAATAACACCGCCGAAGGACGGGGCTACCAAGTTCGCTCCAAATGAAACGGCCACAAAAACGGTGGGTTTATAGCCTGGGTGGTACACAATGGCCAACTTCGCCCGCCGGACTCGAATGTCATGTAGGACTTTGCGCGAGGGGCCTAAATGTGCCAAAATAGGCTACCTGGGCAAAGGTACACCTAAAAATAAGGGCCGGTGCCCAAGTTCAGCGTTTAAAGGCCACAAACGGTGGCTATAGCCTTCGGTGTGGGTGGGCCCACTTCTCTGTCCGACCGGACTCGCAATACATCACGACTTTCGCGGGCCTCGGTTTGCCAAAATAAGCCGGGAAAGCCGCATAAAAAATAACCGCTCAAGGCCGGGCGCCAAGTTCGGGTCCATGAAAACGGCCACAAAAACGGGTGGCCTATAGCCTGGCAGGGCTGGCCAACTTCGCCGGACTCTTTAATGCCGCAAAGATCCTTTGCGCAGGGGCCTGTAGTTAAAATAGGCCGCGCCAAAGCCGCTGGCCAGTCATAACCGCCAAGGCGCAAGGGGCGCCAAGTTCGTTGCGGAAAAGGTCACAAAACGGTGGGCTATAGCCTGGGGGTGGGGTTACAACTTATCCGCCGGACCTGCAATGCCGTAGACTTTCATGAGGGCCCCGTGCGGTGCCAAAAATAGGTCGGGGAAAGCTGTGCCAAAAATAACCGCCTCGGTACCAAGGCGCCAAGTTCATCTAAGCGAAAGGCTACAAAACAAAGGTGGGCTATACCAGGGATGGCTAACCTTCGTCCCGCCGACTCGGAATGCCGCGAGTTCACGAGGGGCCTGCTGTTAAAATAGGTGGTCAGCGGGCAAAGCCGCTACCAACAACATCGCCCAGGCTAGGGCGCCAAGTTCGGCCCAGCGAAAAGGCAAATACAAAAACGGGTATTATAGCAATTTGGGGGGTGGGGCTTGGCCAACCGGCCCGCTGCCAGACTCGAACTCGCGAGACTTTCCAAGGGGCCTGCTTGCTGGGGGCCAAAATAGCCGCTGGCGAAGCCGCATCCAAAATAACCGCCCGCGTCAGGGCCAAGTTCGCCCAGCGCGAAAAAGGCCACACAAAACGGGCGGGCGGTTATATTGGGGGTGGGCTGGCCAAGGCTTAACCGGCCCGGCCAGACTCGAATCCTACGACTTTCCGAGGGGCCTGCCATTAGATTAGTCATGGTTAAGCCGCCAAAAAATAACCGCCAAGGGTTGGGCCAAGTTCGCCTTCCAGCTGAAAAAGGCCACAAAACGGGTGGCTATAGCTGGGGTGGGTTGGCTAACTTCTTCGTCCGCCGGACTCGGAATGCCGCGAGACTTTATGCAGGTGCTCTCCGCGTAAAAAATAGGTCCGCGTCAAAGCCGCCTAAAACAACCACCCAAGGCCGTACGCCAAGTTCTGCCCATTCATAGCGAAAAGGCCACAAAAAACAGGTGGGCTATAGCCTGACGTAATGGATGGGATCACTCGTCCGCCGGACTCGGAATGCCGTGGAGACTTGCGAGGGCCTGTGCCAAAAATAGACAGCGGGAAAAATCGTTTAAAAATAACGGCTCAAGGCCGGGCCAAAACCGTTCGCTGTGCCAGCGAAAAACGCCACAAAACGGGTGGTTATAGCTTTGGGGTGGGTTGCCACCCTTTATCCGGCCGGACACGGAATGCCGCGAGACTTTGGCGTAGGGGCCCACGACGCAAGGCCACAAGGCAAAGCTCACGCTTAAAAAAATAACCGCCCAAGGCCGTTCGGGCGACAGTTCAGGGAAAAGGTCACAAAAACGCGCGGCTATAGCCGTTGGGTTGCCATCTCTTGTTCGCTGAACTTCGCAATGTCATGTAGACTTTATGTAGGGCCTCAGGTAAAGCAAAATAGCCGGGAAAGCTACTAAAAATAACCGCCCAAGGTCACGCTAAGTTCGTCTCCAAATGAAAAAGGCCAAAAAAAACCTGTGGCCTATAGCTCAAGCGCGGAGTTGGCCACAATTCGTCCGGCTGACTGGAATGCCAGACTTCGCAGGTGCTCTGGCGTAAAAATAGGCGGGAAAGTCGCCCAAAATAACCACCGCGCCGGGCGTCAGCCCAAGTTCGCCCAAAGGGAAAAAGGCCAAAAAACAGGTCGCTATACTCGGGATGGGGATGGCCGACTTCGTCCGGCCGACTGAATGTCGAGACTTTGTAGGGGACTCAGGTGCCAAAAAATGACAGCGAAAAGTGCCGGCTCAAAATAACCACCCAAGGCCGGGGAACCAAGTTCGCCCAGCGAAAAGGTCACAAAACGGGTGGGGCTATAGCCTTGGGGTCAAGGACTAACTTCGTCCGCCGGACACGGAATGCCGCGAGACTTTTGCGAGGGCCTGCTGTTAAAAAATATGCCAGGCCATGCTGGCAAACCCGCGCCCAAGAATAATAGCCCGAAGGCCGGGGCGCCAAGTTCGTCCAGCGGGAAAAGGCCACAAAATCGGTTGTGCTATAGGCTTTGCGGGGGCTAACTTTCGTCCGGACACGCGAGACTTCATGAGGGGCCTGCTACAAAAATAGGCCACGGGCAAAGCTGCGCCCAAGAATAACAGCCCGAAGGCCGGGGCGCCAAGTTCGTCCAGCGGAAAAAGGCCACAAAAACGGGTGGGCTATAGCCTTGGGGGGTGGGGCTGGCCAACTTCGTCCGCCGGACACGGAATGCCGCGAGACTTTGCGAGGGGCCTCCGTTTGCCAAAAATAGGCCGCGGGCAAAGCCGCGCCCAAGAATAACAGCCCGAAGGCCGGGGCGGCATAGTCTGGCTCAGCGAAAAGGCTACAAAACGGGGCTATAGCTCGGCTGGCTAACTTCGTCCGGACTCGGAATGCCGGAGACTTTTGAGCGGGCCTGGGTAGGCCCGTCCGGTGTTTCAATTAGGCCCCGGGCAAAGCCGCGGCCAGGAATAACCGCCCACAGACCGGGGCGCCATGTTCGCCCACAGCGAAAAGGCCACAAAACGGAAGCGGCTATAGGCTTGGTGGCGGATGGCTAACTTCGTCCGGGCTGCAGACACGGAATGCCACGCCAGACTTTATGCGCGTAGGGGCCTGCTAAAGTTAAAATAGGTCAAGGGCATTAATTTTAGCAAAAGCCGCGCTCAAGAATAACAGCCCGCGCTCAGCGCATAGTTCGTCCAGCGGAAAAAGGTCACAAAAACGGGTGGGCTATAGCCTTGGGGGGTGGGGCTGGCCAACTTCGTCCGCCGGACTCGCAATGCCGCGAGACTTTGCGAGGGGCCTCGGTGTGCCAAAAATAGGCCGCGGGGAAAGCCGCGACCAAAAATAACCGCCCCAAGGCCGGGGCGCCAAGTTCGTCCAGCGGAAAAAGGCCACAAAAACGGGTGGCCTATAGCCTTGGGTGGTGGAGCTGGCCAACTTCGTCCGCCGGACTCGGAATGCCGCGAGACTTTGCGAGGTGCCTCCGCGCAGAAATAAGGCCAGGTCATGGCAAAGCCGCTGGCCCAAAAAGGTTCACCCGGCGTCGGGGCGCCAAGTTCGGTCGCAGCGGAAAACGCCACAAAACGTGGTGGCGGCTACGCCTTTCAAAGGACAGCTGGCCAACTTCATCTGCCGGACTCGGAATGCCGTGAGACTTTGAGCGGTAGGCCTGCAGGCCCCAATATTCAGCGGGCAAAGCCGCCGCTTAAGAATAACCGGGCCAAGACCGGGCGCCAAGTTCGGCCCAGCGAAAAAGGCTCACAAAAAACGGGTGGGCTATAGCCTTGGGTCGGGATGGCCGTTTCGTATTTCTTCGCCAGACATGGAATGCCACGAGACTTTGCGAAACGGGGCCTCTCCGCTTGTTAAAAATAGGTCCGCGGCAAAGCCGCGCCTAAGAATAACAGCGGGCGTCGGGCCAAGTTCGGCCTCCAGAGGGTACGCAAAAACGGTGGGGCGGCCTTATAGCTCGCAGGTTGGGTTGGCTAACTGGTTTCGCCGGACCTGCAATGCCGTGAGACTCGCGAGGGGCCTGTGGTGTTGGGGGCTGAAGCGTCACAAGTAAAGTTGCTGGGCAGCCGCCGCCAAAAATAACAGCTCAAGGTCACGGGCGCCAAGTTCGCCCAGCTTAAAAAGGTCACCAAAAGGGGTGGGGTATAGCCTTGGCGGGGGCAGGCTGTTCGTCTCAATGGACTCGGGCTCAATGCCGCGAGACTTCGGCGTAGGGACTTCGTGGTGTTAAAAATAGGCATGGGATAGCTACAAGCCAAAAATAATCCTACCCAAGGCCGAGGCGCCAAGTTCGCCCGCAATGAAAAGGCCACAAAACAGGTAGCAGGTCCGGTTGGCTAACCGTCCGCCGGACTTAATGGCTAGACTTTACGAGGGGGCCTGTGGTGTTTGAATAGACCGCGGGCAACGCCGCTAAAAATAGGGTCCGCCCGGCCAGGGCGCCAAGTTCGCCCAGCGCGAAAAGGCCAAAAACGGGTGGGGCGCAGATAGCCTGGGGGCGGCTGGCCAACTTCGCTCGCCGGACTGGGAATGCCGGTGGAGACTTAGGGGCCTCGTAGCCAGGTTTCTTCAGCCCCGGTAAAGCCGCCTTAAGAATAATCAAGCCAAGCCGGGCGCCAAGTTCGCTCCAGCGGAAAAAGGCCACAAAAATGGTGGGTTATAACCTTGGGGGTGGGTTACGGCAACCGCTCGCTGGACTTTAATGCGCCGCGAGACTTTGCGAGGGCCTCACGTTGCCAAAAAAATAGACGCCAGGCAAAGCTGTTTCCAAAAATAACTGACCGAAGGCCGGGGCGCCAAGTTCTTCCAGCGAAAGGCCATAAAACAGGGGGCGATAGCTCGGGGCGGATGGGCCGATGGTCACTTCGCCCGGGCCGGACCGTAATGCCGCGAGACTTTGGCGTAGGGGCCTGCAGCAAAATAGGACGCGGCAAAGCCAAAAAATAACCACCCGTTGCCGAAGCGTTCGCCTGTGGGAAAAGGCCATAAAAACGGGCGGTGGCTATAGCCTGGGCGGATGGCCACCGCCCGCCGGACCTCGAATGCGCGAGACTTTGCGGCCTCTGTTCCCCGACCAGGCCCCGGGGCAAAGCCGCACTCAAGAATAATAGCCCGTCAGGCTCAAGTTCCTCCAGCGAAAAAGGCCACAAACGCAAGCAGGCTCAAAAGGCGAAGCGGTGGCCAACTCGCCTCGTCGGACTCGGAATGCCGCGAGACTTTTGAAAAGCCTTCAGGCGGCAAAAATAAAGGTCATGGCAAAAGCCTGCTGGCCCAAAAATAACCACCCGACGGCCGGGCGCCAAGCTCCAGCTCCAGCGAAAAAGGCTACAAAAAAACAGGTGGGCTATAGCCGGGGTGGGGATATCACTTCGGCCCGCCACCACGGACTGAATGCCGCGAGATCATGCAGCAAAAATAGACAGCGGAAAAGCCATGTTCTCAAAATAACCGCCTCAAGGCTGCCAGGGCGCCAAGTTCATCCAGCGAAAAAGGCTACAAAACGGTGGGCTATAGCCTTGGGGTGGGCCCACTCGGGTCTCCATGGACTCGGAATGCCGCGAGACTTTGGCAGGGGTCGTGTTCTCGATAGCCTCGGCAAAGCCAAGCATTTAAAATAACCGCCGTCAAGGTCAAAAGCAAGTTCGCCCATCGGAAAAAGGCCAAAAAAACGGGGGGGCTTTAGCCTGGGGGGGGGGGGGGACTGGCCAACTTCTGGGTCTCACTGACTGGAATGCCGTGGAGACTTTTGTGAGGGCCTGTTCTGCTGAGCCTGGATAGGCCCCCGGCAAAGCTAATGCCAAGAATAACCTCCCGAAGGCCGGGGCGCCAAGTTTGTCTGGCCCGGAAAAAGGCTACAAAACGGTGGACTATAACCTTGGGGGGTGGGTGGCTAACTGGCCCGCTGGACCGGAATGTCCGCGAGACTTGTAGGGGCCTCAGACGCCAAAAATAGACGTCGACGGCAAAGCTGCGCCCCAAAATAACTGCCCAAGGCCGGCGCGCCAAGTTCTTCCAGCCGAAAAGGCCATAAAAAACAGTGGGGCTATAGCCTTTGGGGCGGGATACGGGATTTCCTCCGGACTCGGAATGCCGCGAGACTTGGCGAGGGGCCTCTGTTGCCAAAAATAGGCCGCGGGCAAAGCCACGCCTAAAATAACCACCAAGGCCGGGCGCCAAGTTCGGGTTCAGGGAAAAACAAAAATGCGAAGGCTATAGCTCAAAGGGATGGATGGCCAACTCGTCCGCCGACTCGAATGCCGCGAGACTTGGGCGAAATTCCCCTTAGGCTCCGGCAAAGCCGCACTAAGACGTAACAGCCCGAAGGCCGGGGCGCCAAGTTCGTCCCGCAGAAAAAGGCCACAAAACGGGTGGGCTATAGCCTGCAGGCGAAGGGTGGCTCCTCGGAACTGCCGGACTCGCAATGCCGGAGACTTTGCGAAAGGCGTAAAAATAGGTCATGCGGGCAAAAGCCGCTGCCCAAAATAACCACCAAGGTCAGCGCCAAGTTCGCCCAGCGGAAAAAAGGCCAAAAACAGGGCGGGTTATAGCCGAAGGATGGCTGATTTTCGCCGGACTAATGCCGCGAGACTTTGCGAGGGCCTGCAGCCAAAAAATAGACATGCGGGAAAAGCCGTGCTCAAAAATAACCGCCAAGGCCAGGGCTGGGCGCCAAGTTCATCCAGCGGAAAAAGGCCAAAAACTGTGGGGTTATAGCCTTTGGGGTGGGGTTGGCCCACTGTCCGCGACTGAATGCCGCGGAGACTTTCATGGGGCCTGTTCTCGACCATAGGCCCCGGCAAAGCCAGCACTTAGAATAACCGCCAAGGTCGGGCCAAGCTTCGCCCATGCGAAAAGGCCACAAAAACGGGGCTATAGCTTGGGGGCGGGCTGGGCTAACTTCGCCCGCCGACCGGAATGCCGGAGATTGTGAGGGCCTCCCTGGTTCAATTAGGCCCTCGGCAAAGCTAACGCCAAGAATCACCTCCAAGGCCGGGCGCCAAGTTTGTCCAGTGAAAAGGCCACAAAACGGGTGGACTATAACCTCGGGGTGGGTTGGCCAACTGTCTGCTGGACTCGGAATGTCATGACTTTCTTGCGTAGGGCCTCAGACAAAAAAAATAGGACGCGGGCAAAGCGCCATAACATAACCGCCAAGGCCGGGTACCAAGTTTCTTCCAGCGAAAAAGGCTACAAAACGGTGGGGCTATAGCTTTGGGGGTGGGCTTGGCCAACTTCATCCGGCCGACCCGGAATGCTTGCGAGACTCATGTAGGGCCTCCGGTGTTAAAAACAGGCTGCGGACAAAGCCGCGCTTAAAAATACCACCAAGGCCGGGCACCAACATCGCCCAGCGAAAAAGGCCACAAAACGGGTGGCTTTTAGCCTGGGGTGGTTCTCAACTTCGCCCGGAACCTCGAATGCCGTGGACTTTGTGGGGGCCTTCAGCAAAATAGTCATGCCGCCCAAGCTCAATAAAAATAACTCTCAAGGCTCAGGGCGCCAAGGCCCAGCGAAAAAGGCCATAAAAACTGGTATAGCAGTTTGGGGTGGGATACAACTCGTCCGCCGACTTCGAATGCCGTGAGACTTTAGAGAGCCCGTACAAAAATAGGCTGCGGCAAAGCTGCCCAAAATAAACGCCTCGGAGCGGGCCAGCCTGCCAAAAAGTGACCACAAAAAACGGTGGGCTATAAGGGTGGGGGGCCGACTTTCGCCGCCGACTTAATGTCAGACTTTAAGACGGGTCTGTAGCCAAAAAGGCCGCAGGAAAGCTAAAATAACCGGCCGCCAAGTTCGGGCCCAAGTGAGGAAAAAGGCCAAAATGGTGGGCTATAGCCTTGGGGCGGGCTAATACAACCGGCCCGGCGCCGACTCGAATGCCATGAGGCTTTGCGAGGGGCCTGTGGTGCTAAAAAATAGGCCGCCAGAATCACATTTCAAAATAACCTCTCCGGAAGGTCCGCGCTAAGTTCGCCCAGCGAAAATTCTACAAAACGGCAGGGCTATAGTGGGGTGAAGCCAACTTCGCTCGCCGGAACGGCTGGTCACAAAGCACAAAAATAACCACCCAAGGCGGGCGCTAAAGTTCGCCGCGAAAAGGGCACAAAACGGGGTTGGGTGGCGCTAATAACCAATGCCCGCTGGAATGCCGCGAGACTTTGCGTAGGGCCTGTGGTGTAAAATAGCCGATGCACGACCAAAATAACCGCCGGGTTACCGCAAGTTCGCCTCACGTGCCACAATAACGGGTGGCTATTTGGGGGCGGGCTGGCCCACTTCGGCCGGGCCCGCCGGAATGCCGCGAGACTTTGCGAGGAGCCTCCGTGTGCCAGAAATATGCCTCGGGCAATACCGCGCCCAAATATAACCGCCCAAAGGCCGGGGCGCCAACTTCGGCCCGCTGAATAACCCCACAAAAACGGTAGGGGTGGCTGGCTAACTGCCGGACTCGGAATGCCGTGAGACTTTGGGCGTAGCCTCTGCGTTGCAAAATAGGCTGCGGCAAAGCTGCCCAAAATAAACGCCTGGCGAGCGGGCGCCAAGTTCGTCCAGCGGAAAAGGACCACAAAAACGGGTGGGCTATAGCCTTGGAGGTTGGGGCTGGCCGACTTTCGCCGCCGGGACTCGAATGTCGAGACTTTAAGACGGGTTCAGCGGTGCCAAAAATAGGTCAGGAAAAGCCGCCTACTAAAATAACCGCCCGAAGGCCGGGGCGCCAAGTTCGTCCAGAGGAAAAAGGCCACAAAAACGGGTGGGCTATAGCCTTGGGGGGTGGGGCTGGCCAACTTCGTCCGCCGGACTCGGAATGCCGCGAGGCTTTGCGAGGGGCCTGCGCTAGCCGCCAGAAAATCCGGCCAAAAAATAACCTCCGGCGTCGGGGCGCCAAGTTCGTCCAGCGGAAAATTCTACAAAAACGGGTGGGCTATAGCCTTGGGGGGTGGGGCTGGCCAACTTCGTCTGCCGGAATCGGAATGCCGCGAGAGTTTTTGAGGGGCCTCCGTGGGCCAAAAATAGGCCGCGGACAAAGCCGTGCCAAAAAATAACCACCCGAAGGCCGGGGCGCCAAGTTCGTCCTGCGGAAAAAGGGCACAAAAACGGGTGGGCTACAGCCCTGGGGGGTGGCGCTGGCCAACTTCGTCCGCCGGGCTTGGAATGCCGCGAGACTTTGCGAGGGGCCTCCGTGTGCCAAAAATAGGCCGCGGCCAAAGCCACGACCAAAAATAACCGCTCGAAGGACGGACCGCCAAGTTCGTCCAGCGGAAAAAGGCCACAATAACGTGTATAGCAATTTGGGGTGGGGCTGGCCAACTTCGTCCGCCGGACTCGGAATGCCGCGAGACTTTGCGAGGAGCCTCCGTGTGCCAGAAATATGCCTCGGGCAATGCCGCGCCCAAATATAACCGCCCAACGTCCGGGGCGCCAAGTTCGTCCAGCTGAAAAAGGCCACAAAAACGGGTGGGCTATAGCCTTGGGGGGTGGGGCTGGCCAACTTCGTCCGCCGGACTCGGAATGCCGTGAGACTTTGCGAGGAGCCTCCGCGTGCCAAAAATAGGCTGCGGGCAAAGCCGGGCCCAAAAATAAACGCCCGAAGGAGCGGGGCGCCAAGTTCGTCCAGCGGAAAAAGGCCACAAAAACGGGTGGGCTATAGCCTTGGGGGGTGGGCTACAATCTGCTCGCCGGACTCGAATGCCGCGAGATTTAAGACGGGTTTGCTCAGGTGCCAAAATAGGCCGCAGGAAAAGCCGCTTAAAAATAACCGCCAAGGCCGGGCACCGCAGTTCGCCCAGCGGAAAAAGGCCACAAAAACGGTAGGCTGGTAGCCTTTGGGGCGGGTTGGCCAACTTCGTCCGGCCGACCGAATGCCGCGAGACTTTGCGAGGGGCCTGTGGTGTTAAAATAGGCTGCGGCAAAGCCGCTACCAAAAATAATGCTCAAGTCCGGGCGCTAAGTTCGTCCAGCTAAAAAAGGCCACAAAACGGGTGGGCTACAGCCTTGGGGATGGGGCTGGCCAACTTCGTCCACCATCGGATTCGAATGCCGAGACTTGTGAGGGGCCTGAAAAAAATTGGTGCGACAAGGTCACGCAAATAACCGCCCGAACGCTAGGGCGCCATGTTTGTCCAGCGGAAAAAGGCCACAAAAACGGGTGGGCTATAGCCTTGGGCGTGGGGACTTTCGTCCGCCGACTGGAATGCCGCGAGACTTTGCAAGGCCTGTACAAAAAATAGGCCGCGGGCAAAGCCGCGACAAAAAATAACCGCCCGAAGGCCGGGGCGCCAAGTTCGTCCAGCGGAAAAAGGACACAAAAACTGGTGGGCCATAGCCTTGGGGGGTGGGGCTGGCCGACTTCGTCCGCCGGACTCGGAATGCCGCGAGACTTTGCGAGGGGCCTCCGTGTGCCAAAAACAGGCCACAGGCAAAGCTGCGACAAAAAATAACCGCCCGAAGGCCGGGGCGCAGAGTTCGTCCAGCGGAAAAAGGACACAAAAACGGGTGGGCTATAGCCTTGGCGGGTGGGGCTTGCCAACTTCGTCCGCCGGACCCGGACTCGGAATGCAGCGAGACTTTGCGAGGGGCCTCCGTGAGCCAAAAATAGTCAGCGGGCAAACCGCGCCCAAAAATAACCGCCCGAAGGCCGGAGCGCCAAGTTCGTCCAGCGGAAAAGGACCACAAAAACGGGTGGGATATAGCCTTGGGGGATGGGGCTGGCCGACTTCTGCCGCCGGACTCGGAATGCCGCGAGACTTTGTGAGGGACCTCCTAGTGCCAAAAATAGGCCGCGGGCAAAGCCGCGCCCAAAAATAACCGCCCGAAGGCCGGGGCGCCAAGTTCGTCCCGCGGAAAAAGGCCACAAAAACGGGTGGGCTTAAAGGGGGTTCGTCCGCCGACTGGGAATGCCGCGAGACTTTGCGGGCCTGTGCTGCAAAACAGGCCGGGGCAAAGCCGCATACAAAAAATACCAGCCCGGCAAGGTCAAGCTGTTCGCCCGGAAAAAGGCCAGAAAAACGGGTGGGCTATAGCCTTGGCGGGTGGGGCTTGCCAACTTCGTCCGCCGGACTCGGACTCGGAATGCAGCGAGACTTTGCGAGGGGCCTCCGTGTGCCAAAAATAGTCAGCGGGCAAAGCCGCGCCCAAAAATAACCGCCCGAAGGCCGGGGCGCCATGTTCGTCCAGCAGAAAAAGGCCACAAAAACGGGTGGGCTATAGCCTTGGGGGATGGGGCTGGCCAACTTCGTCCGCCGGATTCGGAATGCCGCGAGACTTTGTGAGGGACCTCCGTGTGCCAAAAATAGGCCGTGGGCAAAGCCGCGACAAAAAATAACCGCCCGAAGGCCGGGGCGCCAAGTTCGTCCCGCAGAAAAAGGCCACAAAAACGGGTGGGCTATAGCCTTGGGGGGTGGGGCTGGCCAACTTCGTCCGCCGGACTCGGAATGCCGCGAGACTTTGCGAGGGGCCTCCGTGTGCCAAAAACAGGCCGCGGGCAAAGCCGCGACAAAAAATAACCGCCCGAAGGCCGGGGTGCCATGTTCGTCCAGTGGAAAAAGGCCAGAAAAACGGGTGGGCTATAGCCTTGGCGGTGGCTACAACTTCGTCCGCCGACTCGGAAATGCAGCGACTTTTTGGAGGGCCTCTGTGCTGGGGAAAATAGTCAGCGGGCAAAGCCGCGCCCAAAAATAACCGCCCGAAGGCCGGGGCGCCATGTTCGTCCAGCAGAAAAAGGCCACAAAAACGGGTGGGCTATAGCCTTGGGGGATGGGGCTGGCCAACTTCGTCCGCCGGATTCGGAATGCCGCGAGACTTTGCGAGGGGCCTCCGTGTGCCAAAAATTGGCTGCGGACAAGGCCGCGCCCGAAAATAACCGCCCGAACGCTAGGGCGCCATGTTCGTCCAGCGGAAAAAGGCCACAAAAACGGGTGGGCTATAGCCTTGGGCGGTGGGGCTGGCCGACCCTGGTCCGACCTGAATGCCGCGAGACTTGCAAGGGGCCTCAGTTAAAATAGGTCATGGGCAATGCCGCGACAAAATAACCGCCAAGGCCGGGCGCCAAGTTCGCCAGCGGAAAAGGACACAAAACAGGTGGGTTATAGCCTTGGGGGGTGGGTTACAACTTCGTCCGGACTCGACTCGAATGCAGCGAGACTTTGTAGGGGCCTCCGTGTGCTAAAATAGCAGCGGCAAAGCCGCACTAAAATAACCGCCCGAAGGCCGGGCGCCAAGTTCGTCCAGGAGAAAAAGGCCACAAAATGGTGGGCTATAGCCTTGGGGATGGGCTGGCAACTTCGTCCGGATTCGAATGCCGCGAGACTTTGCGAGGGGCCTGTAAAGCGTAAAAACAGCCGCGCTGCAGCGCCGCCCAAAAATAACCGCCCGAAGGCCGGGGCGCCAAGTTCGTCCAGCGGAAAAAGGCCACAAGAACGGGCTGGCTATAGCCTTGGGGGGTGGGGCTGGCCAACTTCGTCCGCCGGGCTCGGAATGCCGCGAGGCTTTGCGAGGGGCCTCCGTGTGCCAAAAATAGGCCGCGGACAAAGCCGCGCCCAAAAATAACCGCCCGAAGGCCGGGGCGCCAGCTTCGTCCAGTGGAGTAAGGCCACCAAAACGGGTGGGCTATAGCCTTGGGGGGTGGGGCTGGCCAACTTCGTCCGCCGGACTCGGAATGCCACGAGACATTGCGAGGGGCCTCCGTGTGCCAAAAATAGTCCGCGGGCAAAGCCGCGCCCAAAAATAACCGCCCGAAGGCCGGGGCGCCAAGTTCGTCCAGCGGAAAAAGGCCACAAAAACGGGTGGGCTATAGCCTTGGGGGGTGGGGCTGGCCAACTTCGTCCGCCGGACTCGGAATGCCGCGAGACTTTACGAGGGGCCTCCGTGTGCCAAAAATAGGCTGCGGGAAAAGACGCGTCCAAAAATAACCGCCCGAAGGCCGGGGCGCCAAGTTCGTCCAGCGGAAAAATGCCACAAAAACGGGTGGGCTATAGCCTTGGGGGGTGGGGCCGGCCCACTTCGTCCGCCGGACTCGGAATGCCGCGAGACTTTACGAGGGGCCTCCGTGTGCCAAAAATAGGCCGCGGGAAAAGCCGCGCCCAAAAATAACCGCCCGAAGGCCGGGGCGCCTAGTTCGTCCAGCGGAAAAAGGCCACAAAAACGGGTAGGCTATAGCCTTGGGGGGTGGGGCTGGCCAACTTCGTCCGCCGGACTCGGAATGCCGCGAGACTTTGCGAGGGGCCTCTGTGTGCCAAAAATAGGCCGCGGGCAAAGCCGCGCCCAAAAATAACTGCCCGAAGGCCGGGGCGCCAAGTTCGTCCAGCGAAAAAAGGCCACAAAAACGGGTGGGCTATAGCCTTGGGGGGTGGGGCTGGCCAACTTCGTCCGCCGGACTCGGAATGCCGCGAGACTTTGTGAGGGGCCTCCGTGTGCCAAAAATTGGCTGCGGACAAGGCCGCGCCCGAAAATAACCGCCCGAACGCTAGGGCGCCATGTTCGTCCAGCGGAAAAAGGCCACAAAAACGGTGGGTTGTAGCCTTTGGGCGGTGGGTTGGCCGATCTGCCGGACTCGAATGCCGCGAGACTTGCAAGGGGCCTGCATAGGCCGCGGGCAAAGCCGCGCCCAAAAATAACCGCCCGAAGGCCGGGGCGCCAAGTTCGTCCAGCGGAAAAAGGCCACAAAAACGGGTGGGCTATAGCCTTGGGGGGTGGGGCTGGCCGACTTCGTCCGCCGGACTCGGAATGCCGCGAGACTTTGCGAGGGGCCTCCGTGTGCCAAAAATAGGCCGCGGGCAAAGCCGCGCCCAAAAATAACCGCCCGAAGGCCGGGGCGCCAAGTTCGTCCAGCGGAAAAAGGACACAAAAACGGGTGGGCTATAGCCTTGGGGGGTGGGGCCGGCCGACTTCGTCCGCCGGACTCGGAATGCCGCGAGAATTTGCGAGGGGCCTCCGTGTGCCAAAAATTGGTTGCGGACAAGGCCGCGCCCGAAAATAACCGCCCGAACGCTAGGGCGCCATGTTCGTCCAGCGGAAAAAGGCCACAAAAACGGGTGGGCTATAGCCTTGGGCGGTGGGGCTGGCCGACTTCGTCCGCCGGACTCGGAATGCCGCGAGACTTTGCAAGGGGCCTCCGTGTGCCAGAAATAGGCCGCGGGCAAAGCCGCGACAAAAAATACCCGCCCAAGGCCGGGTGCTGTTCGCCCAAAGGGAAAAGGCCGAAAAACGGTGGGCGATAGCTTTGGCGGTGGGTTACAACCGTCCGCTGGACTCGACTCGAATGCAGCGAGACTTTTGGCGAGGGGCCTGCAAAGCCAAAATAGTCAGCGGCAAAGCCGCGCAAAAATACCGGCTCCGGGGCGCCATGTTCGCCCAGCAGAAAGGCCACAAAACGGGTGGCTATAGCCTGGGGATGGGCTGGCTAACCGTCCCGGATTCGAATGCCGCGAGACTTTTGCGTAGCAGGGCCTGTAAAAATTGCCGCGGACAAGGCCGGTAAAAATAACCGCTCAACGCTTAGGGCTATGTTCGTCCAGCGGAAAAAGGCCACAAAAACGGGTGGGCTATAGCTTGGCGGGCTGGTCGATTGGCCCTACCGGACTCGAATGCCGCGATTCTTGCAAGGCCTGCGGTGTTAGGCCGCGGGCAAAGCCGCGACAAAAAATAACCGCCCGAAGGCCGGGGCGCCAAGTTCGTCCAGCGGAAAAAGGACACAAAAACAGGTGGGCTATAGCCTTGGCGGGTGGGGCTTGCCAACTTCGTCCGCCGGACTCGGACTCGGAATGCAGCGAGACTTTGCGAGGGGCCTCCGTAAAGTCAGCGGGCAAAGCCGCACCCAAAAATAACCGCCCGAAGGCCGGGGCGCCATGTTCGTCCAGCAGAAAAAGGCCACAAAAACGGGTGGGCTATAGCCTTGGGGGGTGGGGCTGGCCAACTTCGTCCGCCGGACTCGGAATGCCGCGAGGCTTTGCGAGGGGCCTCCGTGTGCCAAAAATAGGCCGCGGGGGCGCCAAGTTCGCCCAAAAATACAAAACGCCAACTTTGCCCGGAATCGAATTAACAAAATAGGCCGGCAAAGCCGGGCCAAGTTCGCCTCCGCGGAAAAAGGGGCACAAAAAACGGTGGGCTATACTGGGTGGCGCACAACTTGTCCGCCGGCTTCGGAATGCCGCGAGACTTCGCGGGCCTGCGGTGTTAAACTAGGCCGCGGCCAAAGCCACGACCAAAAATAACCGCTCGAAGGACGGACCGCCAAGTTCGTCCAGCGGAAAAAGGCCACAATAACGGGTGGGCTATAGCCTTGGGGGGTGGGGCTGGCCCACTTCGTCCGCCGGGCTCGAAATGCCGCGAGACTTTGCGAGGAGCCTCCGTGTGCCAGAAATATGCCTCGGGCAATACCGCGCCCAAATATAACCGCCCAAAGGCCGGGGCGCCAAGTTCGTCCAGCTGAAAAAGGCCACAAAAACGGGTGGGCTATAGCCTTGGGGGGTGGGGCTGGCCAACTTCGTCCGCCGGACTCGGAATGCCGTGAGACTTTGCGAGGAGCCTCCGCGTGCCAAAAATAGGCTGCGGGCAAAGCCGGGCCCAAAAATAAACGCCCGAAGGAGCGGGGCGCCAAGTTCGTCCAGTGGAGTAAGGCCACCAAAACGGGTGGGCTATAGCCTTGGGGGGTGGGGCTGGCCAACTTCGTCCGCCGGACTCGGAATGCCACGAGACATTGCGAGGGGCCCAGAAGTTGATCAAGGGCAAAGCCGCTACTAAAATAACCGCCCGAAGGCCGGGGCGCCAAGTTCGTCCAGCGGAAAAAGGCCACAAAAACGTATGGGCTATAGCCTTGGGGGGTGGGGCTGGCCAACTTCGTCCGGCGGACTCGGAATGCCGCGAGACTTTACGAGGGGCCTCCTTGTGCCAAAAATAGGCTGCGGGAAAAGCTGCGTCCAAAAATAACCGCCCGAAGGCCGGGGCGCCAAGTTCGTCCAGCGAAAAAATGCCACAAAAACGGGTGGGCTATAGCCTTGGGGGGTAGGGCCGGCCCACTTCGTCCGCCGGACTCGGAATGCCGCGAGACTTTACGAGGGGCCTCCGTGTGCCAAAAATAGGCCGCGGGAAAAGCCGCACCCAAAAATAACTGCCCGAAGGCTGGGGCGCCAAGTTCGTCCAGCGAAAAAAGGCCACAAAAACGGGTGGGCTATAGCCTTGGGGGGTGGGGCTGGCCAAATTCGTCCGCCGGACTCGGAATGCCGCGAGACTTTAAGACGGGTCTCCGTGTGCCAAAAATAGGCCGCAGGAAAAGCCGCGCCCAAAAATAACCGCCCGAAGGCCGGGGCACCTAGTTCGTCCAGCGGAAAAAGGCCACAAAAACGGGTAGGCTATAGCCTTGGGGGGTGGGGCTGGCCAACTTCGTCCGCCGGACTCGGAATGCCGCGAGACTTTGCGAGGGGCCTCTGTGTGCCAAAAATAGGCTGCGGGCAAAGCCGCGCCCAAAAATAACTGCCCGAAGTCCGGGGCGTCAAGTTCGTCCAGCGAAAAAAGGCCACAAAAACGGGTGGGCTATAGCCTTGGGGGATGGGGCTGGCCAACTTCGTCCACCGGATTCGGAATGCCGCGAGACTTTGTGAGGGGCCTGCAGCTAAAATTGCTGCGGACAAGGCCGCCGCCTTAAAATAACCGCCAACGCTTAGGGCGCCATGTTCGGCCCAGCGGAAAAAGGCTACAAAAACGGTGGCTATAGCCTGGGCGGTGGGCTTGGCTTCCACTTTCGTCCGCCGGACTCGAATGCCACGGGACTTTGCAAGGGGCCTGTAGTTAAAAATAGGCCGGACAAAGCCGCGACAAAAAATAACCGGCCCAAGGTCAGCGCCAAGTTCGCCCAGCGAAAAAAGGACACAAAACAGGTGGGCCATAGCCTTGGGGTGGGTCTACGATTCCCGCCGGACTCGGAATGCCGCGAGACTTTGCGAGGGGCCTCCGTGTGCCAAAAACAGGCCGCGGGCAAAGCCGCGACAAAAAATAACCGCCCGAAGGCCGGGGCGCCAAGTTCGTCCAGCGGAAAAAGGCCACAAAAACGGGTGGGCTATAGCCTTGGCGGGCTTGCTAACTTCGGTCCGGACCCGGACTCGGAATGCAGCGAGACTTTGCGAGGGGCCTCCGTGTGCCAAAAATAGTCACCGGGCAAACCCGCGCCCAAAAATAACCGCCCGAAGGCCGGGGCGCCAAGTTCGTCCAGCGGAAAAGGACCACAAAAACGGGTGGGCTATAGCCTTGGAGGGTGGGGCTGGCCGACTTCTGCCGCCGGACTCGGAATGCCGCGAGACTTTAAGACGGGTCTCCGTGTGCCAAAAATAGGCCGTGGGCAAAGCCGCGACAAAAAATAACCGCCCGAAGGCCGGGGCGCCAAGTTCGTCCCGCAGAAAAAGGCCACAAAAACGGGTGGGCTATAGCCTCGGGCGTGGTGGCTGGCCACCTCTGTCCGCCGGACTCGGAATGCCGCGAGATTTTGCGAGGGCCTGTGAGCCAAACAGGCCGGGCTGCCGCGAAAAAATACCCGCTCAAGGTGCCATGTTCGCCCAAAGGGAAAAAGGCCGAAAACGGTGGGCTAGCCTTGGCGGGTGGGGCTTGCCAACTTCGTCCGCCGGACTCGGACTCGGACTCGGAATGCAGCGAGACTTTGCGAGGAGCCTCCGTGTGCCAAAAATAGTCAGCGGGCAAAGCCGCGCCCAAAAATAACCGCCCGAAGGCCGGGGCGCCATGTTCGTCCAGCAGAAAAAGGCCACAAAAACGGGTGGGCTATAGCCTTGGGGGATGGGGCTGGCCAACTTCGTCCGCCGGATTCGGAATGCCGCGAGACTTTGCGAGGGGCCTCCGTGTGCCAAAAATTGGCTGCGGACAAGGCCGCGCCCGAAAATAACTGCCCGAACGCTAGGGCGCCATGTTCGTCAAGCGGAAAAAGGCCACAAAAACGGGTGGGCTATAGCCTTGGGCGGTGGGGCTGACGATTTTCCCGCCGGACTCGAATGCCTCGAGACTTTGCAAGGCCTGCAGTTAAAACAGGCCGCGGGCAAAGCCGCGACAAAAAATAACCGCCCAAAGGCCGGGGCGCCAAGTTCGTCCAGCGGAAAAAGGACACAAAAACAGGTGGGCCATAGCCTTTGAGAGCGGGTTGGCTAACCGCCCGCCGACTCGGAATGCCGCGAGACTTTGGCGAGGGCCGCAAAAACAGGCCAACGGCAAAGCCGCTGAAAGAATAACCGCCCGAAGGCCGGGGCGCCAAGTTCGTCCAGCTGAAAAGGCCACAAAAACGGGTGGGCTATAGCCTTGGGGGCGGGCTGGCCAACTTCGTCCGCCGATTCGAATGCCGTGAGACTTCTGGCGTAGGGGCCTGCGTTAAAATTGCGGACAAGGCCGCGCCCGAAAATAACCGCCCGAACGCTAGGGCGCCATGTTCGTCCAGCGGAAAAAGGCCACAAAAACGGGTGGGCTATAGCCTTGGGCGGTGGGGCTGGCCGACTTTGTCCGCCAGACTCGGAATGCCGCGAGACTTTGGTAAGGCCTGTGTTAAACAGGCAGCGGGCAAAGCCGCGAAAAAAAAACCGCCTGAAAGGCGGGCGCCAAGTTCGTCCAGCGGAAAAAGGACACAAAACAGGTAATATAGCTTCGGGTGGCTGGCCAACTTCGTCCGCCGGACTCGAATGCCGCGAGACTTTTATGTAGGGGCCTGTCAAAATTGCTGCGACATGGCTGCCAAAATAACCGCCAACGCTAGGGCGCTATGTTCGTCCAGCGGAAAAAGGCCACAAAAACGGGTGGGCTATAGCCTTGGCGTGGGTTGGTCCGACTGGCCGGACCGAATGCCGCGAGACTTGCAAGGGGCCTCAAAGCAAAACAGGTGCGGCAAAGCTACGCCCAAAAATAACCGCCCGAAGGCCGGGGCGCCAAGTTCGTCCAGCGGAAAAAGGCCACAAAAACGGGTGGGCTATAGCCTTGGGGGGTGGGGCTGGCCGACTTCGTCCGCCGGACTCGGAATGCCGCGAGACTTTGCGAGGGGCCTCCGTGTGCCAAAAATAGGCCGCGGGCAAAGCCGCGACCAAAAATAACCGCCCGAAGGCCGGGGCGCCATGTTCGTCCAGCAGAAAAAGGCCACAAAAACGGGTGGGCTATAGCCTTGGCGGGTGGGGCTGGCCAACTTCGTCCGCCGGACTCAGACTCGGAATGCAGCGAGAATTTGCGAGGGGCCTCCGTGTGCCAAAAATAGTCAGCGGGCAAAGCCGCGCCCAAAAATAACCGCCCGAAGGCTGGGCCGCCAAGTTCGTCCAGCGGAAAAGGACCACAAAAACGGGTGGGCTATAGCCTTGGGGGGTGGGGCTGGCCGACTTCTGCTGGCGGACTCGGAATGCCGCGAGACTTTGTGAGCGGCCTCCGTGTGCCAAAAACAGGCCGTGGGCAAAGCCACGACAAAAAATAACCGCCCGAAGGGGGGGCGCCAACTTCGTCCCGCAGAAAAAGGCCACAAAAACGGGTGGGCTATAGCCTTGGGGGGTGGGGCTGGCCAACTTCGTCCGCCGGACTCGGAATGCCGCGAGACTTTGCGAGGGGCCTCTCTGGGCCAAAAATAGGCCGCAGACAAAGCCGCGCCCAAACATAACTGCCCGAAGGCCGGGGCGCCAAGTTCGTCCATTGGAAAAAGGCCACAAAAACGGGTGGGCTATAGCCTTGGGGGGTGGGGCTGGCCAACTTCGTCCGCCGGACTCGGAATGCCGCGAGACTTTGCGAGGGGCCTCCGTGTACCAAAAATAGGCTGCGGACAAAGCCGCGCCCGAAAATAACCGCCCGAACGCTAGGGCGCCATGTTCGTCCAACGGAAAAAGGCCACAAAAACGGGTGGGCTATAGCCTTGGGGGGTGGGGCTGGCCAACTTCGTCCGCCGGACTCGGAATGCCGCGAGACTTTGCGAGGGGCCGCCGTGTACCAAAAACAGGCCACGGGAAAAGCCGCGACAAAAAATAACCGCCCGAAGGCCGGGGCGCCAAGTTCGTCCAGCGGAAAAAGGCCACAAAAACGGGTGGGCTATCGCCTTGGCGGGTGGGGCTTGCCACTGGCTCACGGACTCGACTCGGAATGCAGCGTAGACTTTGCGGGGGACTCAGAAGCAAAAAGACTGCAGGCAAAGCCGCGCCCAAAAATAACTGCCCGGAGGCCGGGGCGCCAAGTTCCTCCACCGGAAAAGGCCACAAAACGGGCTATAGCCTGGGGTGCCAACCAGACGCCGGACTGAATGCATGAGACTTTGCGGGACCTGCAGTTAAAAAGGCTGCGGGCAAAGCCACGCCCAAAAATAACCGCCCGAAGGCCGGGCTGCCAAGTTCGTCCACGGAAAAAGGCCACAAAAACGGGTGGGCTATAGCCTTGGGGGGTGGGGCTGGCCAACTTCGTCCGCCGGACTCGGAATGCCGCGAGACTTCAGGGCCTCTGCAGGCAACAGGCTACAAAGCCACCAAAAATAACCGCTCAATGTTGGGGCGCCAAGTTCGGCTCAGGTGCAAATAAGGCCACAAAACGGTGGCTATAAAATTGGGGTGAGGTTGGCCACTTATGCCGCCGGACTCGGAATGCTACGAGACTTCGAGCGCTCAGGTGTTAAAAAAAATAGGCCATGGCAAAGCTGCCCAGGCCAAAAATAACCGCCAAGGGCCGGGCGCCAAGTTCGCCCACCGGAAAAAGGCTACACAAAAACGTGGTGGCAGTAGCCTTGGGGACAGCTAACAACAATAACCGTCCGCTGGACTCGAATGCCGCGAGGCTTTAAGCGAGGGGCCTGCAGTTAAAATAGACCGCTAAGCCGCTACGCAAAAATAACCGCCTCAAGGTCAGCCAAGTTCGGCCCACCGAAAAAGGCCACAAAACGGGTGGCCTAGCCTGGGGTGGCTGGCCAACTCGTCCGCTGGACCGGAATACCGCGTAGATTCTTTGCGAGGGGCCTCCGGTGCAAATAGGCCGCGACTAAGCGGGCGCCCAAAATAACCGCCTCAAGGCCGGGCGTTCGCCCAGCGGAGAAAGGGCACAAAACGGGTGGGCTATAGCCTTTGGGGTGGTTGCTAATCCGCCGGACTCGGAATGCCGCGAGACTTTGCGTCGGGACCTCGGTGCTTAAAAAGGCTGCGCCAAAGCCGCCAAAAATAACCGCCAAGGCCGCCAGCGCCAAGTTTCGGCCCAGCGGAAAAAGGCCACAAAAACGGGTGGGCTATAGCCTTGGGGGGGACTCGGAATGCCGCGAGACTTTGCGAGGGGCCTCCGTGTCCCAAAAATAGGCCGAGACAAAGCCGCTAAAAATAACCGCCCGAACGCTTAGGGCGCCACGCTCTGGCCCAGCGGAAAAGGCTACAAAAACGGTGGGCGGCCTTGGGGGTGGGTTGGCTGATTCGCCGGACTCCGGAATGCTGCAGACTTTGTAAGGGGCCTCTGCGTTAAAAATAGGCTGCGGCTGCGCCTAAAATAACCGCCAAGGCCGGGCCATGTTCGCCCAGGCAGAAAAGGCTACCAAAACGGGTGGCAGCTTCGGGGTTGGCCAATTTAGTCTGCCGGACTTTTGTGAATGCCGCGAGACTTTCGCGCAGGGGCCTCAGGTGTTAAAAACAGGCCGCGGCAAAGGCGCGATGTACAAAAAATAACCGCCCGAACGCTATGTTCGCCCAACGGAAAAGGCCACAAAACGGTGGCTAGCCTTTGGGGGGGTTGGCAAACTTCCGGCTGGACTCGGAATGCCGCGAGACTTTGCGAGGGCCACCGTGTTCCAAAAAAAGGCCACAGGAAAAGCCGCGACAAAAAATAACCGCTCAAGGTCGGCGCCAAAGTTCGTCCAGTGGAAAAACGCCACAAAAACGGGTGGGCGAGGCCTATGGTGGGCTTGCCAACTGGCCCACCAATTGGACTCGAATGCTGCGAGACTTTTGCGAGGGCCTGTGCCAAAAAAATAGGCTTGCGGTCAAAGCTGTGCTCAAAAATAACCGCCTCAAGGCCGGGCGCCAAGTTCGGGCGGAGAAAGGGGCACAAAAACGGCGGGTTATAGCCTTTGGCGGTGCTTACAACTTCGTCCGCCGGACTCGGACTCGGAATGCAGCGAGACTTTGCGAGGGGCCTCCGTGTCCCAAAAAAAGACAGCAGGCAAAGCCGCTTAAAAACGTTTGGAGGTCAAGCGCCAAGTTCCTCCAGCAAAAGGCCACAAAACGGGTGGCCTATAGCCTGGGTGGGGTGGCCAACTCAGACGCCGGACTGGAATGCCGCGAGATTTTGGCGTAGGGACCTGCCGTAGTTAAAAAGGCTGCGGCAAAGCTACGCCTAAAAATAACCGTACCGCCGGGCTGCAAGTTCGCCCAATGAAAAGGCCACAAAACGGGTGGGCTTATAGCCTTTGGGGTGGGTTAATAACTGGCCCGCCGGACTCGGAATGCCGCGAGACTTTTGCGAGGGCCTGTGCAGTTAAACATAGCCGCGACGTTGGGCGTAAAAAATAACCGCCAACGCTACGGGCGCCAGGTTCGCTCCAGCGGAAAAAAGGCCACAAAACGGTGGGGTATAGCCTGGGGGTGGGGCTGGTCCGATCCCGCCGGACTCGGAATGCCGCGAGACTTTGGCGTAGGGGCTCTGCAGTTAAAACAGGTTGCTGGCAAAGCTGTTGACAAAAATAATCCGTCAAGGCCGGGCGCAAGTTCGCCCAGCGAAAAGGCCACAAAACGGGTGGGCAACAGCCATGGGGGGTGGGCTTGGACAACTCTGCCGGACTTGGAAATGTTGCGAGACTTTAAGAGGGGCCTTCAGATGTTAAAAATAGGTCAGCGGGCAAAGCCAAGGCCAAAAATAACTGGCTCAAGGCGGGCCAAGTTTGTCCACCGGAAAAGGCCACAAAACGGGTGGCTATAGCCTCACGGGTGGGCTGGCCCACTTGTCCGGCCGGACTGGAATGCCGCGAGATTTGGCGTAGGGGCCTGCGGTGCCAAAATAGGTCAGGGCAAAAAATAACCGCACCAAGTCCGGGGCGCAATTTCGTCCAGCGTAAAAAGGCCACAAAAACGGGTGGGCTATAGCCTTGGGGGGTGGGGCTGGCTAACTTCGTCCGCGGGACTCGTAATGCCGCGAGACTTTGCGTAGGGGCCTGTAGCAAAAAATAGGGTCAGAGCGGCGCCTAAAAATAACCCGCTCAAGGCCGGGCGCCAAGTTCGTCCAGCGGAAAAAGGCCACAAAAACGGGTGGTGGCACAGCTATGGGGGGGTTGGACAACCCCGTCCGCCCCACGACTCGGAATGTTGCGATTTAAGAGGGCCTCCAGATGTTGTGTAAAGGCCGCTGGCAAAGCCGCCCCAAAATAACACCAAGGCCGGTGCGCCAAGTTTGTCCACCGGAAAAGGCCACAAAAACGGTGGGCTATAGCCTTTGGGGGCCAACATTGTCCACCGGACTCGGAATTCCGCGAGACTCTGTGAGGGCCTCAGATGTTAAAATGGCGCGCCAAAGCCGCTTAAAAATAACCGCCAAGGCCGGGCGCCAAGTTCGCCCAGCGAAATAGGCTACAAAAACGGGTAGCCTTGGGGTTGGGTTGACAACCGGGTCACCGGACTCGGAATGCGGCGAGACTTTGCAAGGGACCTCCGTGTGCCAAAGCCGCGCCCAAAAATAACCGCCCGAAGGCCGGGGCGCCAAGCTTGTCCACCGGAAAATGGCCACAAAAACGGGTGGGCTATAGCCATGGGGGGTGGGGCTGGACAACTTCGTCCGCCGGACTCGGAATGCTGCGAGACTTTCAAGCAGGGCCTCAGATGTTGGGGTAAAAAATAGGTCATGGCAAAAGCCGCTTAAAAAATAACCGGGCCAAGGCCGCCAAGTTTGTCCACCGGAAAAAGGCCACAAAAACGGGTGGGCTATAGCCTTACGGGGTGGGGCTGGCCCACTTCGTCCGCCGGACTCGGAATGCCGCGAGACTTTGCGAGGGGCCTCCGGGTGCCAAAAATAGGCCGCGGCCGAAAATAACCGCCCGAACGCTAGGGCGCCATGTTCGTCCAGCGGAAAAAGGCCACAAAAACGGGTGGCTTATAAATTGGGGTGGTTGGCCAACTCGTCTGCTGGACCCAGAATGCCGCGAGACTTTTGCTAGGGCCTGTAGCAAAAAATAGGCCGCTGGCTTAAGCGGGCGCCTAAAAAATAACCGGCTCAAGGTCGGGCGCCCAGTTCGTCCAGCGGAAAAAGGCCAAAAACGGGTGCTATAGCCTTTTGGGGTGGGCCAACTTCGTCCGGCCGGACTCGGAATGCCGCGAGACTTTGCGAGGGGGCTCTATGTTAAAAATAGTTGCCGGGCTAAGCGGCGCTTAAAATAACCGCTCAAGGCTGGGCGCAGCAAGTTCGCCCAGCGGAAAAGGCCACAAAACGGGTGGGCACAGCTATGGGTGGGTTGGACAACTTCGGCCTGCCGGACTTTTCGGAATGTTGCGAGATTTTAAGAGGGCTCAGATGTTGGTAAAAACAGGCTACAAAGCCGCGGCCAAAAATAACCGCCCGAAGGCCGGGGCGCCATGTTCGCTCAGCGGAAAAAGGCCACAAAACTGGTGGGCTATAGCCTTTAGTGGGTGGCTAACAACTTAGACCGCCGACCAGAATGCCAGACTTTGGCGTAGGGGCCTGTGAAGAAAAACAGGCCGCGGCAAAGGCGTGATAAAAATAACCGCCAAGGTCAGGGCGCCAAGTTCGTCCAGCGGAAATAGGCCACAAAAACGGGTGGCTAGCCTGGGGGTTGGCTGGACAACTTCGCCGCCGACTCGAATGCGGCTTTTTGTAAGGACTTGCGTGTGCCAATGCTGCCTGCAAAATAATCACCGCCGGGCGCCAAGTTTGTCCACCGGAAAGAGGCCAAAAAAACGGGTGGGCTATAGCCTGGGGCTGGGGCCACTTCACCCGCCGGACTCCGAATGCCGCGAGACTTTGGCAGGGGGGCCCGGTGCCAAAATAGTCAGGGGCAAAGCGGGCGCCAAAAATAACCGCTCAAGGCCGGGCGCCAAGTTCGCCCCGCGGAAAAGGCCACAAAAACGGTGGGCTATAGCCTTTGGGGTGGGATGGCATACTGTCCCAGGGACTCGAATGCCGCAGACTTTCGAGGGGCCTCAGTATGCCAAAAATAGGCTGCGGGCAAAGCGGCGCCCAAAAAATCCGCCCGAAATGGCTGCAGGGGCGCCAAGTTCGCCCGCCAATGCGGAAAAAGGCGCCACAAAACGTGGCTAGCCGGGGGCTGGCCAACTTCGTCAAGGCCGGACCTCGAATGCCAGACGCGAGGGCTTAAGCGTAGGGCCTTAGCAGTGCCAAAAAATAGGCTATAGCGCAGGGGCAAAGCTAAAAATAACCGCCCGAAGGGCGGGGCGCCAAGTTCGTCCAGCGGAAAAAACCCACAAAAAAGGGTGGGCTATAGCCTTGGGGGGTGGGGCTGGCCAACATCGTCCGCCGGACTCGGAATGCCGCGAGACTTTACGAGGGCCTGCGGTGTAGCGGAAAAAGGTTATGGCTGGCCGCTCAAAAATAACCTGGCAAGGCTACAAAACGGGTTACTATAGCCAAGTTCGCCAAAAAGGCCACAAAAACGGGTGGGCTATAGCCTTAGGGGGTGGGGCTGGCCAACTTCGTCCTACTCGGAATGCTGCGAGACTTTGCGGTAGGGCCCGTACTAAAATAGGCTGTGGCCTAAGCCGCACTAAAAAATAAAGTTCGCCTGAAAAAAACTGCCCGCCAAGTTCGTCCCTAGGAAAAAGGCCACAAAAACGGGTGGGCTGTAGCCTGGGGTGGGCTGGCCACTTCACACTCGAATGCCGAGACTGCGAGGGACCAGAAAAATAGGCTGCAAAGCCGCCTAAAAATAACCGCCAAGCCGGGGCCAAGTTCACCCAGCGAAGAAGGCCACAAAAAACGGGTGGGCTAACGCCTTGGGGTGGGCTGGCCCACTTCGTCCGCCGGACTCGGAATGCCGCGAGACTTTGCGAGGGACCTCAGTGCCAAAATAGGTCTGGACAAACCGCTGCTCAAAAATAACCGCTCAAGGACCGGGCCACTTCCCAGCGAAAAGGCCGCAAAAACGGGTAGTCTATAGCCTTGGGGTGGGTTGGCCAACTTCGTCTCACCGGACTGGAATGCCGCGAGACTTTGCGTAGGGACCAGATGCCAAAATAGGCCGTGGGCCAAAGCAAGGGTACGCCTAAAAAATAACTGCCCGAAGGCCAGGGCGCCAAGTTCGTCCAGCGGAAAAGTCCACAAAAACGGGTGGCTTATAGCCTTGGGGGTGGGCTGACCACTTCGTCCGGAGGGACTCCGGAAGGCGCGAGACTTTTGAGGCCTCAGATGCCAAAAATAGGCTGCGGCAAAGCGGGCGCAAAAATAACCGCCAAGGTCGGGTGCCAAGTTCGTCCAACAAAAAGGCCACAAAACGGTGGGTTAGCCTGGGGGTGGTGTTACAACTCGTCCGCCGGACTCGAATGAAGCAAGACTTTTTACAGGGGCCTGTAAAATAGGCCGCACAAGGCCGCGCCCAAAAATAACCGCCCGAAGGCCGGGGCGCCAAGTTCGTCCAGCGGAAAAAGGCCACAAAAACGGGTGGGCTATAGCCTTGGGGGGTGGGGCTGGCCAACTTCGTCCGCCGGACTCGGAATGCCGCGAGACTTCGCGAGGGGCCTCCGTGTGCCAAAAATAGGCCGCGGGCAAAGCCGCGCCCAAAAATAACCGCCCGAAGGCCGGGGCGCCAAGTTCGTCGAGCGGAAAAAGGCCACAAAAACGGGTGGGCTATAGCCTTGGGGGGTGGGGCTGGCCCACTTCGTCCGCCAGACTCGGAATGCCGCGAGACTTTGCGAGGGGCCTCCGTGTGCCAAAAATAGGCCGCGGGCAAAGCCGCGCCCAAAAATAACCGCCCGAAGGCCGGGGCGCCAAGTTCGTCCAGCGGAAAAAGGCCACAAAAACGGGTGGGCTATAGCCTTGGGGGGTGGGTTGGCCAACTTCGTCCGCCGGACTCGGAATGCTGCGAGACTTTGGCGCGGGCCACCGGTAAAATAGGACGCGGGCAAAGCCGAGCCCAAAAATAACGAAGGCTGGGGCGCCAAGGTCGTCCAGCAGAAAAAGACAATAAAACGGTGGGTTATAGCCTTTGGGTTGGGCTGGCCGATTTCACCGACTCGAATGCCACGAGACCTGCGAGGGGCCTTAAATCATAGGTCAGGCAAAGCCGCGCCCAAAAATAACCGCCCGAAGGCCGGGGCGCCAAGTTCGTCCAGCGGAAAAAGGCCATAAAAACGGGTGGGCTATAGCCTTGGGTGGTGGGGCTGGCCAACTTCGTCCGCCGGACTCGGAATGCCGCGAGACTTTGCGAGGGGCCTCTGTGTGACAAAAATAGGCTGTGGGCAAAGCCGCGCCCAAAAATAACCGCCCGAAGGCCGGGGCGCCAAGTTCGTCCAGCGGAAAAAGGCCACAAAAACGGGTGGGCTATAGCCTTGTGGGGTGGGGCTGGCCAACTTGGTCCGCCGGATTCGGAATGCCGTGAGACTTTGCGAGGGGCCACCGTGTGCCAAAAATAGGCCGCGGCCAAAGCCGCGCCCAAAAATAACCGCCCGAAGGCCGGGGCGCCAAGTTCGTCCAGCGGAAAAAGGCCACAAAAACGGGTGGGCTATAGCGTTGGGGGGTGGGGCTGGCCCACCTCGTCCGCCGGACTCGGAATGCGGCAAAACTTTGTAAGGGGCCTGCAGTTAAAAAGGCCGGGCAAAGCCGCTTACAAGAATAACCGACCATGGGCCGGGCGCCAAGTTCGGCCCAGCGGAAAAAGGCCACAAAAACGGTTGGGCTATAGCCTTGGGGTGGGTTGGCTAACTGTCCGGCCGGACTCCGGAATGCAGACTTCGCGGCGCCTGCGGCGCTAAAATAGGCCGCGGGCAAAGCCGCGCCCAGAAATAACAGCCCGAAGGGCGGGGTGCCAAGTTCGTCCAGCGGAAAAAGCCACAAAAACGGGTGGGCTATTGCCTTGGGGGGTTGTGCTGGCCAACTTCGTCCGCCGGACTCGGAATGAAGCGAGACTTTGCGAGGGGCCTCCGTGTGCAAAAAATAGGCTGCGGGCAAAGCCGCGCCCAAAAATAACCGCCCGAAGGCCGGGGCGCCAAGTTCGTCCAGCGGAAAAAGGCCACAAAAACGGGTGGGCTATAGCCTTGGGGGGTGGGGCTGGCCTACTTCGTCCGCCGGACTCGGAATGCCGCGAGACTTTGCGAGGGGCCTCCGTGTGCCAAAAATAGGCCGCGGGCAAAGCCGCGCCCAAAAATAACCGCCCGAAGGCCGGGGCGCCAAGTTCGTCCAGCGGAAAAATGCCACAAAAACGGGTGGGCTATAGCCTTGGGGGGTGGGGCTGGCCAACTTCGTCCGCCGGACTCGGAATGAAGCGAGACTTTGCGAGGGGCCTCCGTGTGCCAAAAATAGGCTGCGGGCAAAGCCGCGCCCAAAAATAACCGCCCGAAGGCCGGGGCGCCAAGTTCGTCCAGCGGAAAAAGGCCACAAAAACGGGTAGGCTATAGCCTTGGGGGGTGGGGCTGGCCCACTTCGTCCGCCGGACTCGGAATGCCGCGAGACTTCGCGAGGGGCCTCCGTGTACCAAAAATAGGCCGCGGGCAAAGCCGCGCCCAAAAATAACCGACCGAAGGCCGGGGCGCCAAGTTCGTCGAGCGGAAAAAGGCCACAAAAACGGGTGGGCTATAGCCTTTAAAGGCCCGCCGGACTCGGAATGAAGCAAGACTTTGCGAGGGGCCTCCGTGTGCAAAAAATAGGCTGCGTGCAAAGCCGCGCCCAAAAATAACCGCCCGAAGGCCGGGGCGCCAAGTTCGTCCAGCGGAAAAAGGCCACAAAAACGGGTAGGCTATAGCCTTGTGGGGTGGGGCTGGCCAACTTCGTCCGCCGGACTCGGAATGCTGCGAGACTTTAGGGCCTGTGCGAAAAATAGGCTGCGGACAAAGCCGCGCCCAAAAATAACCGACCGAAGGCCGGGGCGCCAAGTTCGTCGAGCGGAAATAGGCCACAAAAACGGGTGGGCTATAGCCTTGGGGGTAGGGCTGGCCCACTTCGTCCACCACACTCGGAATGCCTCGACACTTTGCGAGGGGCCTCCGTGTACCAAAAATAGGCCGGGGGCAAAGCCGCTCTAAAAAATAACCGCCCGAAGGCCGGGGCGCCAAGTTAGTCCAGCGGAAAAAGGCCACAAAAACGGGTGGGCTATTGCCTTGGGGGGTTGTGCTGGCCAACTTCGTCCGCCGGACTCGGAATGAAGCAAGACTTTGCGAGGGGCCTGCAGTAAAACATAGGCTACGGGCAAAGCCGCGCCCAAAAATAACCACCCGAAGGCCAGGGCGCCAAGTTCGTCCAGCGGAAAAAGGCCACAAAAACGGGTGGGCTATAGCCCTGGGGTTGGGGCTGGCCCACTTCGTCCGCCGGACTCGGAATGCTGCGAGACTTTACGAGGGGCCTTCTTGTGCCAAAAATAGGCGCGGGCAAAGCGGCGCCCAAAAATAACCACCCGAAGGCCGGGGCCCCAAGTTCGTCCAGCGGAAAAACGCCACAAAAACTGGTGGGCTATAGCCTTAGGTGGTGGGGCTGGCCGACTTCGTCCGCCGGACTCGGAATGCCGCTAGACTTTGCGAGGGGCCTCCGTGAGCAAAAAAGAGGCTTCGGGCAAAGCCGCGCCCAAAAATAACCGCCCGAAGGCCGGGGCGCCAAGTTCGTCCAGCGGAAAAAGGCCACAAAAACGGGTAGGCTATAGCCTTGGGGGGTGGGGCTGGCCCACTTCGTCCGCCGGACTCGGAATGCCGCAAGACTTTGCGAGGGGCCTGTACAAAATAGAAAAGCCACGCCAAGAATGACCGGATCCGAAGGCTGGGGCGCCAAGTTTGTCGCGAAAGGCCACAAAACGGTGGGCTATAGCCTCGGGCTGGCTCTACCGCCAGATTCGGAATGCCGCGAGACTTTGCGAGGGGCCAAAAATGGGCCGCGGGCAAAGCCGCGACCAAAAATAACCGCCCGAAGGCCGGGGCGCCAAGTTCGCTCGCGGAAAAAGGCCATAAAACGGCAGGGCTATAGCCTGGGTTGGCACAACTTCGGCCCGCCGGACTCGGAATGCTGTGAGACTTTGGCGACGACCGTAAAATAGACGCGGCAAAGCCGCAATCAAAAATAACCGCCCGAAGGCTGGGGCGCCAAGTTCGTCCAGCAGAAAAAGACAATAAAAACGGGTGGGCTATAGCCTTGGGGGGTTGGGCTGGCCGACTTTCGTCACCGGACTCGAATGCCACGAGATTCAGCGAGGCCTGCAGCAATCATAGGTCGCGGGCAAAAGCCGCCAAAAATAACCGCCAAGGCCGGGCGCCAAGTTCGCAAAAAGGCCACAAAACGGACGGGCTACAGCAAGCTACAACTTCGTCCGCCTGACTCGGAATGCCGCGAGACTTTGTGGCCACGCAAAAAATTAGGCCGCGGACAAAGCCGCGCCCAAAATTAACCGCCTGAAGGCCGGGGCGCCAAGTTCGTCCAGCGAAAAAAGGCCACAAAAACGGGTGGGCTATAGCCTTGGGGGGTGGGGCTGGCCAACTTGGTCCGCCGGATTCGGAATTCCGTGAGACTTTGCGAGGGGTCTCCGTGTACCAAACATAGGCCGCGGACAAAGCCGCGCCCAAAATTAACTGCCTGAAGACCGGGGCGCCAAGTTCGTCCAGCAGAAAAAGACAATAAAAACGGGTGGGCTATAGCCTTGGGGGGTTGGGCTGGCCGACTTCGTCCGCCGGACTCGGAATGCCACGAGACCGCGTAGGGGCCTGTGTTAACAATAGGTCGGGGCAAAGCCACGCCCAAAAATAACCGCCCGAAGGCCGGGGCGCCAAGTTCGTCCAGCGGAAAAGGCCACAAAAACGGATGGGCTATAGCCTTGGGGGGTGGGGCTAACTTCGTCTGGCCGGACTCGGAATGCCGCGAGACACGTGGTAAAAGGACGGGGCAAAGCCGCCTAAAAAATAATCGCCAAGGCTTGGGGCGCCAAGTTCGTCCAGCAGAAAAAAGGCCATAAAACGGGTGGGTTATAACCTTTGGGGCCAACTTGGTCCGCCGGATTCGGAATTCGCCGAGACTTTGAGGGTCTCCGTGGTTAATATAGGTCATGACAAAGCGCGGCGCCTAAAATTAACCGCCGAAGGCCGGGGCGCCAAGTTCGTCCAGCCAAAAAAGGCCACAAACACGGGTGGGTATAGCCTTTGGGGTGGGTTGGCTAACCGTCCGCCGGACTCGAATGCGGCAAAACTTTTTGCGAGGGGTCCGCAAAAAATAGGCCGCGGGCAAAGCCGCGCCCAAAAATAACCGACCGAAGGCCGGGGTGCCAAGTTTGTCGAGCGGAAAATGGCCACAAAAACGGGTGGGCTATATCCTTGTGGGGTGGGGCTGGTCCACTTCGTCCGCCAGACTCGGAATGCCGTGAGACTTTGCGAGGGGCCTCCGTGTGCCAAAAATACGCCGCGGGCAAAGCCGCGCCCAAAAATAACCGCCCGAATGCCGGGGCGCCAAGTTCGTCCAGCGGAAAAAGGCCACAAAAACGGGTGGGCTATAGCCTTGGGGGGTGGGGCTGGCCAACTTCGTCCGCCGGACTCGGAATGCCGCAAGACTTTGCGAGGGGTCTCCGTGTACCAAAAATAGGCCGCGGGCAAAGCCGCGCCCAAAATTAACCGCCTGAAGGCCGGGGCGCCAAGTTCTTCCAGCGAAAAAAGGCCACAAAAACGGGTGGGCTATAGCCTTGGGGGGTGGGTTTGCCCACCGTCCCGCCGACTCCGGAATGCCGTGAAAGTTTGCAAGGCCTCTGCGGTGTTAAAATAGACCGCGGGCAAAGCCGCTAAAAAATAACCGGCCGGGCGCCAAGTTTGTCGAAATGCGAAAAGGCCACAAAACGGTGGGCTATAGCCTGGGGTGGTTGGCCCACCTCGGCCCGGCCGGACTCGAATGCCGCGAGACTTTGCAAGGGGCCTCCGCCAAAATAGGCCTCGTCAAAGCCAAGACTAAAAATAACCGATCAAGGCCGGGCGTCAAGCGGACAATGGCCAAAAAAACGGGTGGCTATAGCCTTGGGGGGTGGGGCTGGCCAACTTCGTCCGCCGGACTCGGAATGCCGCGAGACATTGGGAGGGCCCTCGTAGCCAAAATAAGTCGACAAAGCTGCGCCTAAAAATAACCGCCAAGGCCGGACGCCATGTTCGCTGCCGGAAAAAGGCCACAAAATGGGTGGGCTATAGCTCGGGGTGGGTGGCCAACTGTCCGCCGGACTGGAATGTCATGAGACTTTACGAGGGCCTGCAGCCAAAAATAGGTCATGGACAAAGCTGCCCAAAATAACCTTCAAGGCCGGGCGCCAAGTTCGCCCCATGCGAAAAGGCCAAAAACGGGTAGGCTTATAGCCTGGGGATGGGGTTGGCCCACTACCGCCGGACCGGAATGCCGCAAGATTCTGGCGTAGGGGCCTCCAGTTGAAAAATAGGTCGGGCAATGCCGCGCCTAAAATAACCGCACGAAGGCCTGGCGCCAAGTTCGGCCCAACGGAAAAGGCCACAAAAACGGTAGGCTATAGCCTTGGGGAGGGGCTGGCTCACTTCGTCCGCCGGACCGGAATGCCGCGAGAGGGCCTCTGTTAAAATAGGGTCATGGACAAAGCCGCCGCCAAAAATAACCGGATCAAGGCCGGGCGCCAAGTTTGTCGAAAGCGGAAAATGGCTACAAAACGGTGGGCTATATCCAGGGGTGGGGCTGGCCCACTTCGTCCGCCAGACTCGGAATGCCATGAGACTTTGGCGGACCTCCGTAGTTAAATACGCTGGCAAAGCCGCGCAAAAATAACCGCCCAATGCCGGGCACCAAGTTCGGCCCAGCGGAAAAGGCCACAAAACGGGTGGGCTTATAGCCTTTCGGGGTGGGTGGCCAACTTCGTCCGCCGGACTCGGAATGCCGCAAGACTTTGGCGAGGGGTCTCCGTACCAAAATTGGCTGTCAGGCAAGCTGCCAAATTAATCGCCTTGAAGGTCCGGGCGCCAAGTTTTCCAGCAAAAAGGCCACAAAACGGGTGGCTATAGCCTTGGGGTGGGTTTGGCCACCTCGTCCGCCGGACTCGGAATGCCGTGAATGTTTGCTAGGGGCCTCTGCAGTTGTAAATAGATCATGGCAAAGCCGCCCAAAATAACCGGATCGAAGGCGGGCGCCAAGTTTTACGATAAAGGCCACAAAACGGGTGGGCTATAGCCTTGGGGTTGGCCCACTCGCCCGCCGGACTCGAATGCCGCGAGACTTTGTAAGGGCCTCAGTGCCAAAATAGGCTCAGCGCAAAGCCGACTAAAAATAACCGACCGAAGGCCGGGGCGCCAAGTTCGTCCAGCGGAAAAAGGCCACAAAAACGGGTGGGCTATAGCCTTGGGGGGTGGGGCTGGCCAACTTCGTCCGCCGGACTCGGAATGCCGCGAGACTTTGCGAGGGACCTCCGTGTGCCAAAAATAGGCCGCGGGCAAAGCTGCGCCCAAAAATAACCGCCCGAAGGCCGGGGCGCCAAGTTCGTCCAGCGGAAAAAGGCCACAAAAACGGGTGGGCTATAGCCTTGGGGGGTGGGGCTGGCCAACTTCGTCCGCCGGACTCGGAATGCCGCGAGACTTTATGAGGGCCTCCATTAGCCAAAAATAGGCCGCGGGCAAAGCCGCACACAAAAATAACCCCCCGAAGGCCGGGGCGCCAAGTTCGTCCAGCGGAAAAAGGCCACAAAAACGGGTAGGCTATAGCCTTGGGGGGTGGGGCTGGCCCACTTCGTCCGCCGGACTCGGAATGCCGCGAGACTTTGCGAGGGGCCTCCGTGTGCCAAAAATAGGCCGCGGGCAAAGCCGCGCCCAAAAATAACCGCCCGAAGGCCGGGGCGCCAAGTTCGTCCAGCGGAAAAAGGCCACAAAAACGGGTGGGCTATAGCTTTGGGGGGTGGGGCTGGCCCACTTCGTCCGCCGGACTCGGAATGCCGCGAGACTTTGCGAGGGGCCTCCGTGTGCCAAAAATAAGCAGCGGACAACGCGGCGCCCAAAAATAACTGCCCGAAGGCCGGGGCGCCAAGTTCGTCCAGCGGAAAAAGGCCACAAAAACGGGTGGGCTATAGCCTTGGGGGGTAGGACTCGGAATGCCGCGAGACTTTGCGAGGGGCCTCCGTGTGCCAAAAATAGGCCGCGGGCAAAGCCGCACCCAAAAATAACCGCCCGAAGGCCGGGGCGCCAAGTTCGTCCAGCGGAAAAAGGCCACAAAAACGGGTGGGCTATAGCCTTGGGGGGTGGGGATGGCCAACTTCGTCCGCCGGACTCGGAATGCCGCGAGACTTTGCGAGGGGCCTCCGTATGCCAAAAAATGGCCGCGGGCAAAGCCGCGCCCAAAAATAACCACCCGAAGGCCGGGGCGCCAAGTTCGATCAGCGGAAAAAGGCCACAAAAACGGGTGGGCTATAGCCTTGGGGGGTGGGGCTCCTCCGCCGGAATGCCGCGAGACTTTGCGAGGAGCCTCCGTATGCCAAAAAATGGGCGGCAAAGCTGCGCTAAATATAACCGAGGCCGGGCGCCAAGTTCGTCCATGAAAAGGCCACAAAATGGGTGGGCTATAGCCTGGGGTGGTTGGCCAAACTCGCCCGGACTCAGAATGCAGCAAGACTTTGCGAGGGACCACCGTGTGCCAAAAATAGGCTGCGGCCAAAGCCGCGCCCAAAAATAACCGCCCGAAGGCCGGGGCGCCAAGTTCGTCCACCGGAAAAAGGCCACAAAAACGGGTGGGCTGTAGCCTTGGGGGGTGGGGCTGGGCAACTTCGTCCGCCGGCCTCGGAATGCCGCAAGACTCTGCGAGGGGCCTCCGTATGCCAAAAAATGGCTGCGGACAACGCTGCGCCCAAAAATAACCGCCCGGAGGCCGGGGCGCCAAGTTCGTCCTGCCGAAAAAGGCCACAAAAATGGGTGGGCTATAGCCTTGGGGGGTGGGGCTGGCCAACTTCGTTCGCCGGACTCGGAATTCAGCAAGACTTTGCGAGGGACCACCGTGTGCCGCGCCAAAGCCGCCAAAAATAATCGCCCAAGGCTGGGTGCAAAGTTCGCCCAGTGAAAAAGGCCACAAAACGGGGGTTATAGTTTGGGTGGGGCTAACTTCGTCCACTGACTCGAATGAAGCGAGACTTTGTGAGGGGCCTCCGGTGCTAAAATAACCGGCCGGGGCGCCAAGCTTGTCAAGCGGAAAAGGCCACAAAACGGTTGGCTATAGCCTTGGGGTGGGCACTTATCCGCCGGACTGGTATGCCGCGAGACTTTGCGACGGGTCTCTCCAAAAATAAGCAGCGGACAACGCGGGCGCCTAAAAATAACTGCCCGGCGTCGGGCGCCAAGTTCTTCCAGCTGAAAACGGCAACAAAAACAGGAGGGCTAAAGCCTGGGGTGGGTTGCCCGCCGTCTGGCCGGACTGGAATGCCGGGAGACTTTATGGGACCTCCGTGTGCTAAAGCCACCAAA
Source organism: Citrus cavaleriei (assembly GCA_030448925.1). Lineage (NCBI taxonomy): Eukaryota > Viridiplantae > Streptophyta > Magnoliopsida > Sapindales > Rutaceae > Citrus > Citrus cavaleriei. Next base: position 46,287 of record JAUJEN010000344.1, read on the forward strand.
AAATAACCGCCCGAAGGCCAGGGCGCCAAGTTCGTCCATCGGAAAAAGGCCACAAAACGGGTGGGGTATAGCCTTTGGGTGGGTTGGCTAACTTCGTCTGGGCCGGACTAATGCTGTGGAGACCCGTGAGGGACCTCCGGGTTAAAATAGGCCGCGAGCAAAGCCGGGCCAAAAATAACCACCCGAAGGCCGGGGCGCCAAGTTCGTCCAGCGGAAAAACTCCACAACACGGGTGGGCAATACCCTAGCCCGGTGGGCCTGGCCAACTTCGTCCGCGCGGACTCGGAATGCCGCGAGACTTTGCGAGGGGCCTCCGTGTGGCAAAAATAGGCCGCGGGCAAAGCCGCACCCAAAAATAACCGCCCGAAGGCCGGGGCGCTAAGTTCGTCCACCGGAAAAAGGGGACAAAAACGGGTGGGCTATAGCTTTGGGGGTTGGGATGGCCAACTTCGTCCGCCGGACTTGGAATGCCGCGAGACTCTGCGAGGGGCCTCCGTATGCTAGAAAATGGCCGCGGGCAAAGCCACGCCCAAAAATAACCACCCGAAGGCCGGGGCGCTAAGTTCGATCAGCGGAAAAAGGCCACAAAAACGGGTGGGCTGTAACCTTGGGGTAAAGGGCTGGCCACCGTCCGCCGCCTCGAATGCCGCGAGACTCTGCGAGGCGCCTCCGTATGCAAAAAAATGGCCGCGGGCAAAGCTGCGCCCAAATATACCCGCCCGGAGGCCGGGGCGCATAGTTCGTCCTGCGGAAAAAGGCCACAAAAATGGGTGGTCTATAGCCTTGTGGGGTGGCCAACTTCGTCCGGACCTGAATGCAGCAAGACTTTGCGAGGGACCACCGCAGTGTTAAAATAGGTTGCGGCCAAAGCCGCTACCAAAATAATCAAGGCCGGGGCGCCAAGTTCATCCACCGGAAAAAGGCCACAAAACCGGGTGGGCTGTAGTCTTGGGGGGTGGGGCTGGGCAACTCTCGTCCCGCCGCTCGAATGCCGCAAGACTTCAAGTAGGGGCCTCCGGGAGCCAAAAAATGGCTGCGGACAACGCCGCCTAAAAATAACCGCCGAGGTCACGGGCGCCAATTTCGTCCTGCCGAAAAAGGCCACAAAAACGGGTGGGCTATAGCCTTGGGGGGTGGGGCTGGCCAACTTCGTTCGCCGGACTCGGAATTCAGCAAGACTTTGCGAGGGACCACCGTGTTAATAGGCGCGCCAAAGCCGCCCAAAATAACCGCCTCAAGGCCGGGCAAAAGCAAGTTCGCCCAGCGAAAAAGGCCACAAAAACGGGGGGGCTATAGCCTTTGGGGTGGGCTACAACTGGCCGGACTCGAATGAAGCGAGACTTTGTGGAGGGGCCCAGTTAAAATAACCGGCCGGTCACGCCAAGTCGCCCAGCGAAAAAGGCCACAAAAACGGTTAAGCTCAGGGGGGTTGGCCCACTTCGTCCGCCGGACTCGGTATGCCGCGAGACTTTGCGACGGGTCTCCGTGTGCCAAAAATAAGCAGCGGACAAAGCGGCGCCCAAAAATAACCGGGCAAGGGCCAAGTTCGCCCAGCGGAAAAGGCTACAAAACGGGTGGCTATAGCCTGGGGTGGTTGGCTAACTTCCGCCGGACTCGGAATGACGCGAGACTTTGCGAGGGGCCTCCGTAGTAAAATAGGTCGGGCAAAGCCGCCCCCAAAAATAACCGCTCGAAGGCCGGGCGCCAAGCTCGCCCACCGGAAAAAAGGGGACAAAACGGGTGGGTTATAGCGCCTTGGGGGGGATGGCCAACTTCGTCCGCCGACTTGAATGCCGCGAGACACGGTGCGTAGGGGCCCAGATGTACTGAAAATGGCCGCGGGCAAAGCCGCGCCCAAAAATAACCGCCCGAAGGCCGGGGCGCCAAGTTCGATCAGCGGAAAAAGGCCACAAAAACGGGTGGGCTATAGCCTTGGGGGGTGGGGCTGGCCAACTTCGTCCGCCGGACTCGGAATGCCGCGAGACTTTGCGAGGGGCCTCCGTGTGCCAAAAATAGGCCGCGGACAAAGCCACGCCCAAAAATAACCACCCGAAGGCTGGGGCGCCAAGTTCGTCCAGCGGAAAAAGGCCACAAAAACGGGTCAAGGTATAGCCTCTGGGCTGGCCAACTTCGTCCGCCGGGCTCGGAATGCCGCGAGACTCTGCGAGGGGCCTCCGTATGCCAAAAAATGGCCGCGGGCAATGCTGCGCCCAAAAATAACCGCCCGGAGGCCGGGGCGCCAAGTTCGTCCTGCGGAAAAAGGCCACAAAAACGGGTGGGCTATAGCCTTGGGGGGTGGGGCTGGCCAACTTCGTCCGCCGGACTCGGAATGCCGCGAGACTTTGCGAGGGACCTCCGTGTGCCAAAAATAGGCCGCGGCCAAAGCCGCGCCCAAAAATAACCGCCCGAAGGCCGGGGCGCCAAGTTCGTCCAGCGGAAAAAGGCCACAAAAACGGGTGGGCTATAGCCTTGGGGGGTGGGGCTGGCCAACTTCGTCCGCCGGACTCGGAATGCCGCGAGACTCTGCGAGGGGCCTCCGTATGCCAAAAAATGGCCGCGGGCAAAGCTGCGCCCAAAAATAACCGCCCGGAGGCCGGGGCGCCAAGTTCGTCCAGCGGAAAAAGGCCACAAAAACGGGTGGGCTATAGCCTTGGGGGGTGGGGCTGGCCAACTTCGTCCGCCGGACTCGGAATGCCGCGAGACTTTGCGAGGGGCCACCGTAAAGTTGGGGCCAGGTTGAAATGCGCCAAAGCCGCGCTTAAAATAATCACCAAGGCTGGTGCCAAGTTCCCCAGCGGAAAAAGGCCACAAAACGGGGGCTATAGCCTGGGGTGGGTTGGCTAACTTCGCCCGCACGGACTCGGAATGAAGCGAGACTTTTACGAGGGGCCTGTAAATTAACCGCCCAAGGCCGGGCAAGCCAAGCTCATCCAGCGAAAAAGGCCACAAAATCGCGGGCAGCAGGAATGGGTTACCACTTCATCCGCCGACCCGCGAGACTTTGCGCGGCCTTGCCAAAAATAAGCAGCTGGACAAAGCGGCGCCAAAAATAACTCAGCCCGGTCAAGGCAGCGCCAAGTTCGGCCCAGCGGAAAAAGGCCACAAAACGGGTGGGCTATAGCCTTTGGGGTATGGCTAACCGTCCCGCTGACTCGGAATGATGCGCAGACTTTTGCAGGGCCTCGGTGGTAGGTCATGGGGCAAAGCTGCGCCACAAAATAATCTCAAGGCCGGGCGCCAAGTTCGCCCACCGGAAAAGGGAACAAAAACGCGGTGGGCTATAGCGCTGGGGTGGGATGGCTAACTCGTCCGCCGGACTTGAATGCCGCGAGATTTTCATGTAGGGCCTCAGATGTTGTGAAAGCCAAACTTAATGCCAAAAATAACCACCAAGGCCGGGCGCCAAGTTCGACCAGCGAAAAGGCTACAAAACGGTGGGCTATAGCTCGGGGTGGAGCTGGCCAATCCCACTGCCAGACCTCGGAATGCCGCGAGATTAGCGAGCCCCGTGCTAAATAGGTCGCAAAGCCGCCGCCTAAAAATAACCACCCAAGGCCGGGCGCTGTTCGCCCACTCCAAAAAGGCTGTTAAAACGGGTTGGCGGTAGCCGGGGAGTGGGTTACTACTGTCCGGCCGCCTCGAATGCCGCGAGACTGTGAGGGCCAGATGCCAAAAAATGGCTGCGGGCAAAGCTGCGCCGAAAAATAACGGCCCGGAGGGTGGGGCGCCATGTTCGTCCTGCGGAAAAAGGCCACAAAAATGGGTGGGCTATACCCATGAGGGATGGGGCTGGCCAACTTCGTCCGCCGGACTCGGAATGCAGCAAGACTTTGCGAGGGACCACCGTGTGCCAAAAATAGGCCGCGGCCAAAGCCGCGCCCAAAAATAACCACCGGACGGCCGGGATGCCAAGTTCGTCCAGCGGAAAAAGGCCACAAAAACGGTGGCTATAGCGTTGGGGGGTGGTTACACAATCTTCACCGGACTCAAATGAAGCGAGACTTTTGTGAGGGGCCTCCAAAGGTGCCAAAATAATTTCAAGGTTGCGCCTGGGCGCAAGCTCGTCCAGCGGAAAAAGGCCACAAAAACGGGTGGGCTTATAGCCTTGGGGGGTGGGGCTGGCCAACTTCGTCCGCCGGACTCGGAATGCCGCGAGACTTCGTAAGGGGCCTCCGTAAAAAAATACGCTGCGGAAAAGCTGCGCTTTCAAAAATAACCGCTCAAGGTCCGCGCCGAAGTTCGCCCAGCGGAAAAAGGCCACAAAAAGGGCTGGGCTATAGCCTTTAGGTGTGGGGCTTGCCAACTTCGTACGCCGGACTTGGAATGCTGCGAGACCTGCGTAGGGGCCTGTGGTGCTGGTCAAGGGCGCAAAGCAAAAAAATAACAAGGACGGGCGCCAACTTCGTCCAGCGGAAAAGGCCACAAAACGGGTGGGCTATAGCCTTGGGGGGTGGGGTTGGCCAACTTCGTCCGGCCGACTCGAATGCTGTGAGACCGTGAGGGACCAGCCAAAATAGGCAGCAAGGGCAAAGCCGCCTAAAAATAACCGCCAAGGCTTGGGGCGCCAAGTTCGAACAGCGCAAAAACGCCACAAAAACGGGTGGGCTATAGCCTTGGGGGGTGGGGCTGGTCAACTTCATCCGCCGGACTCGGAATGCCGCGAGACTATGTGAGGGGCCTCCGTGTGCCAAAAATAGGCCGCGGGCAAAATCGCGCCCAAAAATAACCGCCCGAATGCCGGGGCGCGATGTTCGTCCAGCGGAGAAAGGCCACAAAAACGGATGGGCTATAGCCTTGGGGGGTGGGGCTGGCCAACTTCGTCCGCCGGACTTGGAATGCCGCGACACTCTGCGAGTGGCCTCCGTATGCCAAAAAATGGCTGTGGGCTAAGCCGCGCCCAAAAATAACCGCCCGACGGCCGGGGCGCCAAGTTCGTCCAGCGGAAAAAGGCCACAAAAACGGGTGGGCTATAGCCTTGGGGGGTGGGGCTGGCCAACTTCGTCCGCCGGACTCGGAATGCAGCGAGACTTTGCGAGGGGCCTCCGTGTGCCAAAAATAGGCCGCGGGCAAAGCCGCGCCCAAAAATAACCGCCCGAAGGCCGGGGCGCCAAGTTCGTCCAGCGGAAAAAGGCCACAAAAACGGGTGGGCTATAGCCATGGGGGTTTGGGCTGGCCAACTTCGTCCTCCGGACTCGGAATGCCGTGAGACTTTGCGAGTGGGGCCTGTAAAAAATAGGCCGAGGGCCTGCCGCGCTTAAAAATAACTTCACCAAGGGCGAGGGGCGCCAAGTATGTCCAGCGGAAAAAGGCCACAAAACAGGTGGGGCAGCCTTGGGGGTGGGCTGGCTAATCATTCCGCTGGACCGGAATGCCGCGAGACTTTTACGTAGGGGCCTGTTCTAAAAATAGGGGGTAAGGCCGGGGCAAAAATAGCCGCCGCTAAAAAATAACCGCTCAAGGCCGGGCGCCAAGTTCGTCCAGCGGAAAAAGGCCACAAAAATGGGCCGGCTATAGCCTTGGGGGGTGGGGTTGCCTTCGCACCACCGGACTCGGAATGCTTGAGACTTAAGGGCCTGGTGCCAAAAATACCGGCAAAGACGCCAAAATAATCGCCGCGTCGGGCGCAAGTTCATCCAATCGAAAAGGCCACAAAACGGGTGGCTATAGCCTTTGGGGGGTGGGTTATCAACTTCTTCCGCCGGACTTTGAATGCCGCGAGACTTTTTGAGGGGCCTCCGTCTACCAAAAATAGGCCGCGGGAAAAGCCGCCTAAAAATAACCAATTACCGGCCGGGTGCCAAAGCAGTTCGCCCACCGGAAAAAGGCCACAAAACGAAAGTGGGCTATAGCCTTAAAGGGGGTGGGCAACTGGCCGGACTCGGAATGCCGCGACGCGAGGGCCTGTAGCAAAAAAAGGACGGGTAAAGACGCTTCAAAAATAACGCCAAGGCCGCGCCAAGTTCGTCCAGCGGAAAAAGGCCACACAAACGGGTGGGATATAGCCTTGGGGGTGGGGCTGGCCAACTTCGACCGCCGACTCGGAATGCCGCGATTTCGCGGTAGGGCCTGCAGCCAAAAAATAAAAGTCACCCCAAAAATAACTCGGGCGCCGGGCGCCAAGTTCGCCCACCGGAAAAAGGCCACAAAACGGGTGGGCTTTTAGCCTTGGGGGGTGGGGCCCACACGCCGGAATTCAATGCCGCGAGACTTTGCGAGGGGCCTCCGTGTGCCAAAACTAGGCCGCAGCCAAAGCCGCACGGAAAAATAACCTCCCGAAGGCCGGGGCACCAAGTTCTTCCAGCGGAAAAAGGCCACAAAAACGGGTGGTCTATAGCCTTGGGGGGTGGGGCTGGCCAACTTCGTCCGCCGGACTCGGAATGCCGCGAGATTCTGCGTAGGGGCCCTGCAGCGTGCTGGGGTGGGGACAAAGCCGCTAAAAAAATAACCACCAAGGCCGGGCGCCAAGTTCGCCCCACTGGAAAAGGCCACAAAACGGTTGGGCTGGCCAGGCCTTTGGGGAGTGGGTTGGCTCATTGCCCGCCGGCTGGACTCGGAATCTGCGACTCTGTGAGGGCCTGTAAGCGAACAGGCCGGGCAAAGCCGCACGGAAAAATAACCGCCCGAAGGCCGGGGCGCCAAGTTCGTCCAGCGGAAAAAGGCCACAAAAACGGGTGGGCTATAGCCTTGGGGGGTGGGGTTGGCCAACTTCGTCCGCCGGACTCGGAATGCCGCGATTCTATGCGAGGGGCCTCCGTGTGCCAAAAAAAGGACGCGGGTAAAGACGCACCCAAAAATAACTGCCTGAAGGCCGGGGCGCCAAGTTCGTCCACCGGAAAAAGGCCACAAAAACGGGTGGGCTATAGCCTTGGGGGGTGGCTACAACTTCAGACGCTGACTTTCGGAATTCCGCGAGACTTTAGTAGGGCCTGCGTGAGCCAAAATTCAGGCTGCCGGCAAAGTCAAGACGGAAAATAACCGCCCCGGGGCGCCAAGTTCTGCCCAAATGCGGAAAATGCCACAAAACGGGTGGGTTGGGGTAGGCTGGCCAACTTCGTCCGCCGACTCGGAATGCCGCGAGACTTTGCGTGGGGCCTCGGTTTGGAAAAAATAGGCCGCGGGCAAAGCCGCTGGGCCGGTAAAAATAACCTGGCGCGGGCGCAAGTTCGCTCCAGCGTGAAAAAGGCCACAAAAATCGTGGGCTATAGCCTTGGGGGTGGCCAGTTTGGTTCACTGGACGGACTCGAATGCCGCGACACTTTGCGTAAGGGCCTCTGTGCCAAAAATAGTCGTGGACAATGACGCTTTAAAAATTACCTCCTCAAGGCCGGGCGCCAAGTTCGTCCAGCGGAAAAATGCCACAGAAACGGGTGGGCGCCTGGGGTGGCCCCAACTTCGTCCGCTTTTGGACTCGAATGCCACGAGACTATGTAGGGGCCTGCGGTGCCAAAATCGCGGAAGCAAAATCGGGTCATTCACTCAAAATAACCAAGGCCGCGCCAAGTTCGCCCAGCGAAAAGGCCACAAAAACGGGTGGGCTATAGCCTTTGGGGCGGGTTCACCCGCTGACACGGAATGCCCCCTATTCTATGCGCGAGGGGCCTCATGCAGCAAAAACGGCTGGTAAAGACGCACCCAAAAATAACTGCCTGAAGGCCGCAAGTTAAGTTCGCCCACCGGAAAAAAGGCCACAAAACGGGTGGCTATAGCCTTGGGGTGGGTTGGCTAACAATCGCCGGAGACGCCGACTCGAATTGAGACCAGATGGGCCAGGCCTCGTGAGCTGGCTCGGAAAATTAGGCCGCGGCAAAGCCAAACAAAGCACGGAAAATAACCGCCCGAAGGCCGGGGCGCCAAGTTCGTCCAGCGGAAAAATGCCACAAAACGGGTGGGCTATAGCCTTGGGGGGAGGGGCTGGCCAACCCCGGCCGACTCGGAATGCCGCGACTTTCGAGGGGCCTGTCTGTCCAGAAAAAATAGGCCGGCAAAGCCGCTGCCGGTAAAAATAACCGCTTCAAGGCCGGGCGCCAAGTTCGCCCAGCGAAAGGCCACAAAATCGGTGGGCTATAGCCTTTGGGGTGGGCCAGTTTGTCCACCGACTCGAATGCCGCGAGACTTTGTATGGGCCTCTCGCGGTGCCAAAAATAGGTCAGGCAATGACGCTACCATGCCCAAAAATAAAATTATCCTCAAGGCCGGGCGCCAAGTTCGTTCACTGGAAAAAGGGCACAAAAACGGGTGGGCTATAGCCTTGGGGGGTGGGGCTGGCTAATCTCGTCCTGGGCCGCCTCGAATGCCGCGATTCTGGCGTAGGGCCTGTGCCAAAAAAAAAAGGACGCCAGGTAAAGACGCTGCCAAAAATAACTGCTGCCGCTTCAAAACTAACCGCCCGAAGGCCGCGGCGCCAAGTTCATCCGGCGGAAAAAGGCCACAAAAACGGGTTGGCTAAAGCCTTCGGGGGCGGGGTTGGCCAACTTCGTCCGCGGGACTCGGAATGCCGCCAGACTTTGCGAGGGGCCTCCGTGAGCTGTAAAATTCAGGCCGCTGGCAAACCGCGACGGAAAATAAATCCCAAGGCCGGGCGCCAAGTTCGTCCAGCTGAAAAACGCCACAAAAACGCGGTGGCTATAGCCTTGGGGGTGGGGCCAACTTGTCTGCCGGACTCGGGAATGCCGCGAGACTTTGCGTAGGGGCATCCGTGGTAACAAAATAGGCCGGCAAAGCTACGCAAGATCAAAAAATAATCGCCCAAGGCAAGTTCGCCAGGAAAAAGGCCATGTGTGGTGGGCTATAGCCTTGGGGGGTGGGGCTGGCCAGATACGACCACCGGACTTTCGAATGTCCGGAGACTTTAGCGCCCGCAGGGGCCAAAAATGGTCTCGGGCCGACATTTAAAAATAACTGCAAGTCGCAAAGTTCGTCCAGCGGAAAATGCCACAAAAACGGGTGGGCTATAGCCTTGGGGGGTGGGGTTGGCCAACTTCGTACGCCGGACTCGGAATGCCGCGAGCCCTGGTAGGCGAAGGGCCTTACTAGGGTGCCAAGGTCAAAGCAAGTAAAAAATAGCCTTGCTGCCACCGTCCCGGACTCGGAATGCCGCCTTTGGCGAAAATAGCCGCCGCTTCATCAAATAACTGCCCCGGGCCGAAAAAAAGTGCGCTATTGGAATGCCGTTTGGCCTGTATAACTGCTCTATGCCACAAAAACGTGGCAGCTATAACCTGGGGGGTGGGCAGGCCATGGTAAAACCGTCTGGCCGACGCGAAAAATGCCGCGACTTATGCTGCGCAGGCTTGGGCCAAAAAAACTATCCGGACTAAAGACGCGCCCCAAAAAAGCCGGGGCCTGAAAAAGAATAGGCCGCCCACCGGAAAAATGCCACAAAAACGGGTGGGCTATAGCCTGGGCTGGCCAACTTCAGACGCCGGACTCGCTGGAATGCCGCGACTTACGTAGGGGACTCGTGCCAAAACTAGGCCAGGCAAAGCCGACGGAAAAAATAACCGCTCGGGCGTCGGGCTGCTCGGCCCGGGCCGTAAAAAGGCCACAAAACGGGTGGGGCGAGTAGCCTTGGGGTGGGGTTGGCCAACTGGCCCCGCCGGACTCGGGAATGCCGCGAGACTTACGAGGCCTCCTGTAGTCAAAAGTAGGCCGCGGGCAAAACCAGGCTCGTGGCCACGCTCAAGGCCGGGCGCCATGTTCATTCAGCGGAAAAAGGCTAAATCGTGGGCTATGGCGTCAGGGGTAAGGCCTAATCATTCAGCCGGACACGGAATGCCGCTGAGATTTGTGAGGGGCCTACAGCCAAAAAATAGGCCGGGAAAAGTCATCAAAATAACCGCTCAAGGAAGGGGCGCCCGCCCACCGGAAAAGGCTACAAAACAGGTGGCCTTTACGTTAGTGGGGGCTGGCTAACTGCGGCGCTGACTGAATGCCGCGAGACTTTGCGAGGGGCCTGCAGCCAGGTTCAGGGCCATGCAAAGCTACTGAAAAAATAACCTCCCCAAGGTCGGGCCAGCAAAGGGAAAAGGCCACAAAACGTGGGCTATATCTCGGGGGTGGTTGGCCAACTTCGTCACCGGACTCGAATGCCGAGACTTTATGTAGGGGCCTCGCGTGTCGTGCAGGCCGCGGGCAAAGCCGGATAAAAATAATGGCCTCAAGGCTGGGCGCCATGTTCGGCCCAGCGAAAAAGGCCATAAAAAACGGGGGCGGCGGCGCTGGGGGTGGGTTGGCCAACTTCGTCCGCCGGACTCGGAATGCCGCGAGACTTTGGCGTAGGGCCCGTGGTGCCAAAAAAATAGGCTGCGGAAAATTCACCTCAAAAATAAATCACCGAAGGCCGGGCGCCAAGTTCGGCCCCGGAAAAGGCCACAACATGTGTGGGGCTATAGCTTGGGGGAGGGCTGGCCAACTTCGTCCGCCGGATTTGGAATGCCGCGACCGCTGAAGCCTCCAGCAAAAAATAGGCCACGGGCAAAACCGCTGCCAAAAATAATCACCAAGGTCACGCCAAGTTCGGCCCAGCCGAAAAAGTGCCACAAAACGCAAGCGGGCTATACTAAAGGGTTGCCAACTTCGGTTTGCCGGTTCTCAACGTCAGCGAGATTTTCACGAGGGGCCTGCGTGTGCAAAAAATAGGACGCGGGCAAAGCCGCCCCCAAAAATAACCGCCTGGGCGCCAAGTTCGACCAGCGAAAAAAGGCTCTAAAACGGGTGGGCTATAGCCTTTGGGGCATGGCTAACTTCGTTCGGGCCGACTCGGGAATACGCGAGACGGCGAGGGGCCTCAGCAAAAAAAATAGATTTGCCGGTAGTTGACAAAGATTAAAAATAACCGCCAAGGCCGGGACGCCAAGTTCATCAGCGGAAAAAGGCCACAAAAATGGATGGGTTATAGTTTGGGGATGGGTTGACAACTTCGTCTCACGGACTGAAACATGAGACTTTATGAATGAAAAGCAAAAATACACGGGCAGCAAAGAATCAAAAAATAACTTCGAAGGCCAGGGCGCCATGTTCGCTCACAATCGGAAAAAGGCCACAAAAACGGTATTATGAATTTGGGGCGGGTTACTAACTGGGTCTGACACGGACTTAAATGCCGCGATTTCGAGGGGGCCTCTCAGATGTTAAAATGGTCATGCAAGCAAAGCCAAGACCTAAAAATAACCGCCAAGGCCGGGGCGCCGTTCGATCAGCGAAAGCAAAACGGGGCGCTATGTTTTGGGGCGGGTTATTAACTGTCTGGCAGACGCTAATGCCGTGAGATTCTTATGTAGGGGCTCTGCGGTGTTGTAAATAGGTGTCGCGGGTTAAGCCGCATCTAAAAATAACTCGCCAAGGCCGAGGCGCCAAGTTCGCCCAGCAAAAAAGGCCACAAAAATGTGGGCTACAACCTTGGTGGTCGGGGCTGGCCAACTGCTTCGGCTGGATCGAATGTCAGCGAGACCCTCGCGTAGGGCCTCCAGGTGCTAAAATAGGCCGCGGGCAAGCCGCTGCGGTAAAATAACCGCCTGCTGGGGCGTAAGTTCGCCCAGAGAAAAAGGCCAAAACGGGTGGGCGGTAGCCTGGGGGTGGGCTGGCTAATCTTCGTCCGGGCTGACCTCTAATGCCATGAGACCTTGCGAGGGGCCTCGTGTTAAAAATAGGCCACGGGCAAAATCACGCCTAAAAATAACCTGCCGTCGGCGCCAAGTTCATTCAGCGAAAAATACAAAACTGGACGGCTACAAAATTTAAAGCGGGCGGCAAACTGGCCCTACCGGTTCCCCGGAATGCCGCAAGACATCGCGAGGCCTGCGGTGCAAGTAAAATAGGATGCGGCAAAGCCGCGCTTCAAAAATAACCTTCAAGGCCGGGCGCCAAGTTCGATCAGCAAAGGCCACAAAACCGGTGGCTATAGCCTTGGGGGTGGGCTGGCCAACCGCCCGGCCGGACTCCTTGCCGCCGCGACTTTACGTAGGGGCCTGCGGTGTCGTGTTAGGCCGCCGGGCAAAGCCACGCCTGAAAATAACCGCCCGAAGGCCGGGGCGCTATGTTCGCATTCAGCGAAAGGCCACAAAACGGTGGGCTACAACCTTGGGGTTGAAGGCCAATCTCGTTCGCCGGACTGAATGCCGCGAGACACCGCGTAGGGGCTCTCCGGTGTTAAAGTAGGCCGCGGGCAAAACCGCGCCCAAAAATAACCCCCCGAAGGCCGGGGCGCCAAGTTCGTCCAGCGGAAAAAGGCCACAAAAACGGATGGGCTATAGCCTTGGGGGGTGGGGCTGGCAAACTTCGTCTACCGGTCTCGGAATGCCGCCAGAGCATGCGAAATTGCGGTGCAAGTAGCCGACGCGGGCAACGCCGCGCTTCAAAAATAATCGCCCCAAGGCCGGGCGCCAAGTTCATCAGCAAAGGCTACAAAAACGAAAGGGCTATAGCTTGGGTGGGCTGGCCAACTTTTGTCCGCCGACTCGAATGCCGGTGGAGATTATGGGGCCTCCGTGGTGCCAAAATAAGCCGCGAAAGCTGCATCTAAAAATAACTACCGAAGGCCGGGCCAAGTTCGGCCCATTTAAAAGGCCAATAAAACGGGTGGGTTATAGTTTTGGGGTTGGCTGGCCAACTTCGTCCGCCGACTCGGAATGCCGCGACTTCCGCGTAGGGCCTCTGCAGTTTAAAATACGCCGCCGCTGCCAAAGCACTGAAAAATAAATTACCAAGGCTGGGCGCCAAGTTCGCTCCAGCGGAAAAAGGCTATTAAAACGGTGGCTATAGCCTTTGGGGGTGGGGTTGGCCAACTGGCCCAATCGACCTCTTTAATGCAGCAAGACTTTGCGTAGGGGCCTGCGGTGTTAAAATAGGTCAAAGGGCAAAGCCGCTACCAAAAATAACCGCCCGCGCCGGGCCGCCAAGTTCGCCTAATGAAAAGGCCAATAAAACGGGTGGGCTATAGCGCCTTGGGGCGGGTTGGCTAATTTCTGTCCACCGGACTCGAATGCAGCAAGATTGGCGAGGGGGCCTCCGTAGCAAAATAGCCTGGGCAAAGCAGGCACCAAAAATAATCACTAATGCCGGGCGCTAAGTTCGGTCACCGAAAAAAAGGCCACAAAACGGGTGGCTATGTAATTGGGTGGGCTGGCCAATCTCTGTCCGACGGACTTGAATGTCATGAAGACTCTTCGAGGGGCCTCCGTGATCCTGGGGAAAATGGCTGGCCGCGAAGCAAAGCCGCCGCCTAAAAAATAACCGGCCGGGTCAGGGCGCCAAGTTCATCAGCGAAAAGCCACAAAAACGCGGCTATAGCCTCGGGGTGGCTGGCCAACTTCGCCCGCAAGACGCCGGAATGCCGTGGAGGACTTGCGGGCGGGGCCTGCAGGCCAAAATAGGCTGGCGTAGCTGTCGTTACCCAAAAATAACCGCCAAGGCCGCAGGCGCCGTTCGTCTAGCGAAAAAGGCCACAAAACGCAGGGGCTACAACCTGGGGTTGGGCTGGCTAACTTCGCCGGTCGGACTGGACGTCATGGCATTCCCCGCGAGGGCTCTGCGGTGTCAGGCCAGGGCTGCGTAACAGCCGCCGCGAAAATAACCGCCTGCCGGGCGCCAAGTTCGCGTAGGAAAAAGGGGCCAAAACCCGTGGGCTATAGTCAGCGGTTGGCCAACTTCGTCCGCCGACTTTGAATGCTGTGGTATTCCTGCCAGGCTCTCATAAAAGTTAAAAATAGCTAACACGGGTAAAACCGCCGTAAAAATAACCTCAAGCGTCGGCAAGGTGTTCGGCCCAGCGAAAAAAGGCCACAAAACCACGGGCTATACTGGGGTGGGCTGGCAAACTGTTCATCGTCTCGAATGCCGCAAGATGCGAGTGGCCCGTGCAAAAAATAGGATGCGGGCAAAGCCGCTACCAAAAATAACACCGCCGCCGTCAACACCGGGCGTCGGGCGCCAAGTTCGACCAAGAAATACAAAACGCTGGCTATAGCTCGGGGTAAATAACCGTCACCGGACTGAATGCCGCTGAGACCCCGCGAGGGCCCGTAGCGCAATAGCCTCGGGCACAGCCGACGCAAAATAACTGCCCGGCGTCAGCGCCACTCCTCATTCCAGTGAAAAGGCTACAACACGGGTGGGCTATAGCTCGGTGGGGCTGGCCCACTTCGTCCCACAGATTGAACGCCGCGAGATTCCTCATGGGGCCTGCTGCGGCAGTAAAATAAGCCGCTGCCTAAGCCGCTACCAAAAATAATCCGCCTCAAGGTCGAGGCGCCAAGTTCGCCCAGCGAAAAAGGCCACAAAATTCGGTGGCTATAGCCTGGGGTGGGGTTGGCTAACTTCGTCACGGACCGAATTCCTTTTAGACCGCGAGGGGCCTCGTGGTGCTAAAATAGGCGCTGGCACAGTTGCCAAGAAATAACCGCCTGGCGCTGTCGGGCGCCAATTTCGTCCAGCGAAAAAGGCCACAAACAAGGGTGGCTATAGCTCGGGGTGGGTTGGCTGCCAATCCGTCTGCTGACCGGTAACGCCGCGTAATTTTCATGTAGGGGCCTGCGGTAAAATAGGTTGCAGCCGCCTTTAAAATAACCGCCAAGGCCGGGAGCCACTGCCCAGTGAAAAAGGCCAAAAACGGGTGGCTATAGCGTTGGGGTATACAATCTCGTTCGCCGACTTTAATGCCGTGGAGACTTTGCGAGGGGCTCGAGCGAAAAAATGGCCGGCTAAGCCGCGTCCAAAATAACCGCCCAAGGCCGGGCGCCAGTTCGATCAGCGTGAAAAGGCCACAAAACGTGGTGGCTATAGCCTGGGGCGGGCTGGCCAACTGTTCGGCCAGGACGCGATCGCGATTTGGGCGTTAGGGGCCTGCAATAAAATAGGTCATGGAGGTCAAGGTCAAAATAACCGGCCGAAGGCCGGGGCGCCAAGTTCGTCCAGCGAAAAAAGGCCATAAAAACGGGTGGGCTATAGCCTTGGGTGGTGGTTAACTTCGGTCTGGTCAATTCGAATAACACGGCGAGACTTTGCAAGGGCTCTCCGCGGTGCTGGGCTAGGCCGCGGCAAAAGTCGCTGCAAAAATAATCACTGAAGGTCAGTCAGTTCCCCAAATGCGAAAAGGCCACAAAAACGGGTGGGCTATAGCCTTGGGGGGTGGGGCTGGCCAAGTTCGTCCACCGGACTCGGAATGCAGCAAGACTTTGCGAGGGTTCTCCGTGTGCCAAAAATAGGACCCGGGCAAAGCCGCGCCTGTACCAACCGCCCGGGTTACCGGGCGCCAAGTTCGTGCAGCAGAAAAGCCACAAAAACGCAGGGCTATAGCTCAGGTGGGGAAGGCCAACTGTTCGGATTCGGAATGCCGCGAGACCGTGCGAAATGCTGCGGTAATAAAAAAAATAGGCCGCCAAAGCCACGCCTGAAATTAACTCTAACGGGCGTCGGGCGGCGTTCGCCCGCCAGCGGAAAAAGGCCAAACGGTACAGTAGCCCTAGGTTGGGGCTGGCCAACTTCGTCCGCCGGATTCGGAATGCCGCGAGACTTTTCGAGGGGCCTCCGTGTACCAAAAATAAGCCGCGGCCTAAGCCGCGCCCAAAAATAACTGCCCGAAGGCCGAGGCGCCAAGTTCATCCAGCGGAAAAAGGCCACAAAAACGGGTGGGCTATAGCCTTGGGGTGTGGGCCAATAACTATCCGGCCGACTCGAATGCCGCCAGACTGTGCAGGGCCTGTGCCAAAAATAGCGCGTAAAGCCGCTGACAAATAACCGCTCAAGGCCGAGGCGCCAAGTTCGCTTCAGCGGAAAAAGGCCACAATAACGGGCGGCAGCCTTGGGTGGGTTGGCCTACTTCGTCCGCCGGACGAATGCCGCAAGACCTTGTAAGGCCTCTGCGGTACAAAAAAATAGGCCGCGAAAGCGGGCGCGCTTAAAAAATAACCCCGCCTGGCAGCCAGCGCAAAGTTCGTTTAGCGTGAAAAAGGCCATAAAAACGGGTGGGCTATAAACAGCCTTGGGGTGGGGCAGGCCAACTTCATTCGCCGGACCGGAATGCCGCAAGATTCTGCGGCGGGCCTCGTGGTGTTGAAAAATAGGTCGCGGGCAGCCGCCGCCTAAAAATAACTTACCGGAAGGGGCCGGGCGCCAAGTTCAGCGGAAAAAAGGCCACGCAAACGGGGTAATAGCCTTTGGGGTGGGTTACTAACCGGGTCTGGCCGACTTGGAATGTCATGACTTTGCGTAGGGCCTTCGGTGTTAAAAATAGGCCACGGTGGTTGCCGACCAAAAATAACCGCCTCAAGGCCGGGCGCGTTCGCCCAGCGAAAAAGGCCACAAAACCGGGTGGGATATCGCCTTGGGGGGTGGGCTGGCCAACTTCGACCGCCGGACGGGTCGCCGCGAGACTTTGCGTAGGGGCCTGTAGCCAAAAATAGGCCACGGTAAAAGCGACTGTAACAATTCGCCAAGGCCGGGCCAAGTTCGCCCAGCAGAAAAAGGCTACAAAACGGGTGGGTTGGTAGCTTTGGGTGAAGGCTCACTGTCCGCCGTATTTTGGCACGCCAGAGACGGGAGTGCCTCCGCACAGTAAAATAAATACGGGGAAAAGCCGCCGCCGCTAAAATAACCGGCCAAGGTCGGGCGCCATGTTCGTCTAGCGGAAAAAAGCCACAAAAATGGGTGGGCTATAGCATTGGGGGTAACAGCCAACTTCGGCCCCGGGCCGGACTGAAATGCAGCAAGACCCCTGCGAAACTGTAGCTAAAATAGTCCGCGGGCAACAAGACCTAAAAATAACCGCCCGGGCCGGGCGCCAAGTTCGCCCAGCGGAAAAGGGGACACAAAATGGGTGGGCCAGGCCTCGGGGTGTGGGCTGGCCAATCTCAACCGCCAGACTGACTGCCGCGAGATCAGTGTAGGGGCCTGCAGCCAAAAAGCTAGGTTGTGGGTACAGCCGCGCCAAAAATAATCGGCCAAGGCCGGGCGCCTGTTCGCTCCAGCGAAAGGCCACAAAACGGGTGGCTTATACCTGGGCGGGCTGGCCCACTTTGCCCGGCCGGCCTGAATGCCATGAGACACGAGGGGCCTCAGAGCCAAAAAATAGGCTGTGGGTAGCAAGCCACCTGTACACCTGCCCGGGCCGGGCGCCAAGTTCGCCCAGCGGAAAGGCCACAAAACGGGTGGGCTATAGCTCGGGGGTGGGGTTGGCCAACTTGTCCGGCCGACGGAATACCACGCAGACTTTTCGAGGCCTGCACAGGTACTGCCGCGTCGGCTGCTAAAATAACTGCCCGCCGAGGCGCCAAGTCTACTCCAGCGGAAAAGGCCACAAAAAACGGGTGGGGCTATGCTCAGGGGTGCGGGGTTGGCCAATCATCCCGCCGGACTCGAATGCCGCGAGATCAGGCCTCCGTGGTGCCAAAATAGGCTGTAGGGTAAAGCCGCTTCACGAAGCAATCGCCTCAAGGCCGAGGCGCCAAGTTCGCCCAGCGAAAAGGCTAACGTGGGTTGCGCCTTTGGGGTGGAGCGGCCTACTTCGTCCGGGCCGACTCAGAATGCCGCAAGATTCTTGCAAGGGGGCCTGCAGCAAAATAGGTCAGCGGACAAAGCGGCAACAAAAATAACCGCTTCGGCCGGGCGCAAAGTTCGCTCTAGCGGAAAAAGGCCACAAAAACGGTGGGCTTATAGCCTTGGGCTAGCCAACTTCGTCCGGCTGGACTTGGAATGCCGCAAGACTTTGGCGAAGGGCCTGTGGTGTTAAAAAATAATGCAAGGGCAAAGCCGCCGCCTAAAAAATAACCGCTCAAGGCCGGGCGCCAAGTTCGCCCAGCGAAAAAGGCCACAAAACGGGTGGGCTATAGCCTTGGGGTGGCTGAGCAACTGTCCACGACTTGGAATGCCGCGAGACTTTAAGTAGGGGCCTCCGTAGTTAAAAAATAGCTACGGGTGAAGCCACCAAAAATAACCTGGCCGGGATGCCAAGTTCACCACGTGAAAAAGCACACAAAAACGTGGTGTTGGTAGCCTGGGGTGGGGCTGGCCAATCTCGTCCTGACTCAAATGCAGTAAGACGCGGCGAGGGGCCTCCGGTGCTGTAAATAGCCATGGGCAAAGCCGCACCCAAAAATAACCACCAAGGCCGGGCGCAAGTTCGGCTCCAGCGAAAAGGGACACAAAACGGTAATATAGCCTTCGGGGTGTACATGGCTAATTCCATCCGCCAGACTCGAATGTCACGATCGTGAGGGGCCTCCGTGTGCCAAAAATAGGCTGTGGGTACAGCCGCCTAAAAATAATCACCGGGCGTCGGTAAGGCCAAGCTCGGCTCAGCCGAAAAGCGCCACAAAAACAGTGGGCTATAGCCTTGGGGTGGGGCTGGCCCATTGTCCGGCTGCTCGAAAATGCCGCGAGACATTACGAGGGGCCTCTGTGAGCCAAAAAATAGGCTGTGGGTAAAGCCGCGTCCAAAAATAACTGCCCGAAGGCCGGGGCGCCAAGTTCGTCCAGCGGAAAAAGGCCACAAAAACGGGTGGGCTATCGCCTTGGGGTGGGTTGGCTAACTCGTTCGGCCGACGCGGAATAGCCATTGTGACGAGGCTTCCTCCGCGGTACTGTAAAATAGGCCGCGCTCAAGCCGCGCTTAAAAATAACCGCTCAAGGCCGAGGCGCCAAGTTCACCCAGCGAAAAAGGCTACAAAAGCGGTGGGTTATAGCCTTGTGGGTGGGGTTGGCCAATTGCCCGGCCGGACTCGGAATGCCGCAAGACTTTGGCGAGGGCCTGTGGTGCCAAAGAAGCCGCAGGAAAAGCCGCCTCTCAAAAATAAATCCATTCAAGGCTGGGGCGCCAAGTTCACCAGCGGAAAAACACAAAAACAGGTGGGCTATAGCCTTGGGGGGATGGCTGTCGTCTGGCCGGACTCGAATGCCGTGCAAGACTTTTCGAGGGGCCTCTGGGTGCAAAAAAATAGTTGCGGCAGGCGAAGCCGCTGGCTCAAAAAATAACAGCCCGAAGGTCACGCCAAGTTCGCCCAGCGGAAAAGGCCACAAAACGGTTAGCTATAGCCTTGGCGGCAGGGGTTGGGCATTTTCGCCGGACTCGGAACGCGGCAAGAGTTTGTGATGGGCCCTCAGGTGTTGAACAGGTCGCTGGCAAAGCCGCCGCCTAAAAAATAACCGCCTCAAGGTCAAAAGCAAAGCCCGGTCCAGCGTGAAAAAAAGGCTGGGCTGTAGGTGCGCGAGGCTTTGGGGGGTGGGCTGGCCAACTTCGTCCACGACTTGGAATGTCACAGACTTTGGCGTAGGGGCCTGCAGTGCTAAAAATAGCCACGGGCAAAGCCGCCGCCTCAAAATAACTCCCGAAGGCCGCCAAGTTCATCACGGAAAAGGCCACAAAACGGTGGGCTATAGCCTTGGGCGGGCTGGCCCACTGGCCCGGCTGGCTCGGAATGCCGCGAGACACGCGAGGCCTGCAGCTGCAAAAAATAAGCCAGCGGAAAAGCCGCCTGTAAATAACCGGGCCAAGGCCGGGCGCCAAGTTCGCTTGGGCCGGAAAGCCACAAAACGCGGCTATGTACTTGGGGCGGCTGGATAACCTCGTCTGGGCCGGACTGGAATGCAGCAAGACCTTGTGAGGGGCTCACAGAAAGAAATTGGTCATGGGCAAAGCCAAAGGCCTAAAAAATAATCACCAAGGCCGGGCGCCAAGTTCGCTCCAGCGAAAAAGGCTACAAAACGGGGGTGGCGAGGCCTGGGATGGTCAAACCGCCGACTCGAATGCCGCGAGACTTTCCGAGGGGCCTTCCGCAAAGCAAAATAGGTCAGAGGCAATGCCGCCGCCTAAAAATAACCGCCTAAGTCTGGGGCGCTGTTCAGCGCCACAAAAACCAGCGGGCGAGCATTGATAGGGCTGGCTAACTTCGTCCACGATCTCGAATGCCGCGAGATTTTAGGGGCTCAAAAGTTAAAAATAGGCTACCGGACAAAGCTACCAAAAATATCTTCCCGGCGTCGGGCGCCAGTTCGCCCAACGAAAAGTGCCATAAAAACGGGCGTGGTTATAAATTTCGAGGGTGGGGCTAAATAACTTGGCCCACCGGAATCAATGTCATGAGATTTTACGGTAGGGCCTCGCTTATAAAATAGGCCACGGACAAAGCTCTCGCCTTAAAAAAACCGGCCAAGGCCGGGCGCCAAGTTCGCTCCAGAAAGGAAAAAAGGACACAAAACGTTGGTTATAGCTTTGGCGGTGGGTTGTATCTTTCGTCCGCTGGACTCGAATGCGGCAAGAGTTTGTGATGGCCTCTGCAGTTGTAAATAGCCGCTGGGCAAAAGCCGGGCGCGCTTAAATAATCAGCCTTAAGGTCACGCCAAGTTCGGCCCAGCTGGAAAGGCCACAAAACAAGTGGGCTATAGCCTGGGGTGGCTGGCTAACTGCCCACTGGAATGCCGCGAGACTTTGGTGAAATTTCCGTAAAGCAAAAAATAGAAATAAATGGCAAAGAGGTGCTACAGTAGAAAGAAGAACTGGATTTAACTTCAGCAATACAACTGAAATGAAGCATACTGT